>JAHKKF010473883.1:0-12431 GCA_019740295.1 Labeo calbasu
AACGCTGGATTTTAAAAAGTATGTGAAAAACGTAACGTTTGCAGCATAGAATCTTTAAAATATGTCTGAAAGTTTTACACACTGGTCTGTTATAATGGTGACATTTCCACACCCCTAAACATGATACAACACAAAACGAAACGTGATTGGTTGCTTTACCTGTCAGTCATATGGCCTTTTGTGCAGACCTTGGCCATTCAAAGCGGCCAACGTTCCCAGACCTTCTGCTGTCAGTCTGAAGGTCTGGCTACGTGAGACTATGTTCCATCTAGTAGGGATGTGCAAAACTACATATTTTCAAAATCAACTAGTTGGTTGTTTGCCTAAACATAGTTAACCAAAGCACATCCCCACAGTCTAGCTGCTTTCGAAAGCAAGAATATGAGTGTTAAGTCACTATGTATAGTGTTTATTCTGGAAGGGTGAACAAAAAACAAAACAAAACCAAGGCAAAGCAAAAGCAAAAAAGCAAAAAGCAAAAGCAAAAGCAAAAGCAAAAAAGCAAAAAAGCAAAAAAGCAAAAAAGCAAAAAAGCAAAAAAAGCAAAAAGCAAAAGCAAAACAGCAAAAGCAGAAGCAACGCCCAAAAAGCAAAAAGAAACAATAAAACAAAACAACTAAACCAAACAAAAGCAAAACAAAGAAAAAGAACAAAAGCAAAGCAACGCAAAAGCCCAAACTGCAAAAGCAAAGCAAAACAAAACAAAACAAACCAATCCAAAAAACAAAGCAACAAAATAAACCAAGCAAAACAAAGAAAAAGAACAAAAGCAAAGCTAAGAAAAACAAAACAAAGGGAAAAAAACAAAAGCAACACAAAAGGCCCCCCAAAAAGGGAAAGCAAAATTCCAAAAGGTAAAAGCAAAGCTAAACAAAACAAAACAAGCAAAACAATGAAAAAGAACAAAAGTAAAATAAAGCAAAGCAAAAACCCAAAAACAAAAGCCCAAAAAAGTAAAAGCCAAAAGAAAAGCAAAGCAAAGCAAAGCAAAACAACCAACCCAAAAAGACAAACTAAACAACAAAACAAACCAAGAAAAACAAAGAAAAAGAACATAAGCAAAGCTAAGACAAACAAAACAAAACAAAGGGGGAAAAAAACAAAAGCAAAGCAACGCAAAAACCCAAAAATAAAAAGCAAAAGCAAAGCTAAAAAAAAACAAAACAAGCAATACAATGAAAAAGAACAAAAGCAAAGCGAAAGCCCAAAAACAAAAAGCAAAAGCCCAAAAAAGAAAAAGCCAAAGCAAAGCAAAACAGCCAATCCAAAAAGACAAACGAAACGACAAAACAAACCAAGAAAAACAAAGAAAAAGCCAAAGCAAAAGCAAAGCCCCAAAAGCAGAAATCAAAAGCAAGACAAAGCAAAAGAACAAATCAAAGCAAAAGCACAAAAAACAGAAAAGAAAAGCAAAAACAAAACAAAAGCACAGCAAAACAATCCCATGTGTCCATCCCCACTCAAGACACCTCGTTGCTACCAGTTACTTGACTCCACATGCCAGTGTCAATCAACACAGTTTCACCTTCAGCCAAAGCTTTGAAAGGTAATTCCTATTTACTCTCGTTCCTTTGTTTCCTTCTGCCTGGTGTGGCTGAAGACTTCACAATGAGTTAGTTATTTTGTGGAGGGAAGGAGGCGATGTACAATCTCCTCTTATCACTCTGGCTTAGCAGCGGTCGCAAACACACGTAACTTCTGAGCGTTCTCAGCGGTGCACCTTGGGAGATCAAAAGGAGCGATAAATTGTGGCCAGTGCAGTCGGCAGAAGAACTCGGTGGGCTTTTTGTTTACACGACGGAATTGCCTGTGTGTGTGTTGTGTTGTTTTAATGCTCTCACGCCGCCACTGGCCACATTAGTGTGCCGGATAATTGCGTTTTCTGACATGAATAATTCAGCAGCAGGGTGTTTGTGAGGCCTCGGAGTGTGTTCGTGAGTGTGTGTCTCACCGAAGTGGCAAGGTAAGATTTCATCAAGTGCAGGATGTCTGTCAAAACACGTTTGCTCCCTTGCCGCTGTTGTCAGTTCTCTTTTTTCCCCGTCTTTTCTCCACAGTGGAGTTTTTGATGGCTCCCTGAGATGCCTATCACATCTCTCATTCTTTCCCTCTCTCTCTCCATCTTCTGGCCTATCCATCTCCCGCCGAGTCGCGCTCCCTCCCTGTCCTCCCAGATCCTCCCACTTTCATCATTTCTCCTATTCCTCACCCTCCGCGTCAACCAGCGCGACTATCCAGCGCTCCTCTGACATCCTTTTTTTTTTCAGCTCTGAAACACAAATGATTAGTTTATATTCAAGGCTCTATTCCAATTTCCGAAATAAACAAACCTGATGCAAATGTTAAGATGGCAAGGTGCTCCACAGTCTCGGACGTCACTGGCGTAGAGCGCCAACAGACTGTTTGGGGCCAATTTTATGCATGTGGCACTCATAATGGAGCTCTTGCAAAATCCAATCTGATTAGCTTTACAAAAATCCTGCGCGTTTGTGTATACTGGATTTTATTGAACTGCAATAAACAAAGCCCTATTTACAAGTTTGCAGACTTCTTCAATGGCCCACTTCCAGTGATGAACTTGTTGCTAGATTTGCCAACACATTCTCACTCCCAACTGTTCACATATTGACATTTTTTGCGTCACCTTTTAATGCACTGGGTATCCCTTAAGCGCCATTTTTTCAGTGTGCAGGTTATTACGTTATTTCAATTGTTTGCCTTGTGTGTCAAAATCGCACTTAATTTGTAAAAGTGAGCGCCTTCTCAACAACATAAAAGTACTGTATAAGGGTCATTCTATAATTGTGGGTACATCTCATGTCCGTAAAGTGTATTTTTAATATATTTTCATTAATATAAAGTCCCAATGCTTCATTTTCTAGTACACAATTATATTTTTCCCAATCACACTACTATATGTTGAAAAAGCCTTTTCGGATCTTTTGTTCAAAAATGATGTTCATATCACATACAACCCTGGTATTCAGCTGTCCGATTTTGTAAAGCTGCTCATTCTACTCTGCATTTAAGCATTAAAATTACCTCAAATATAAATTGATTTAATTTTTGTGCCTTCAGTTAGATTAGGTTATCAAGACATTTGGGTGTGCGCTTCAAAAATAATAAGTGTTTATTGTGATATAACTCCCACCTCACCTCAGAAAGGAATGGTTTGTCCCATTCTCACATAATCTGCACAGTATGATGATATTTCTTCTAGAAGCACATGGATGAAACACTAGAAGTTCTGTTCTCTCTCCTTCCCCTAACATTGGTTAAACTAACAAACCTGTGCCAAGACTGGATCAATTGACTGTCAACAGTGTTACACAAGCACTATAGCTGCAAATTTTAACAAGACAATTGAATTAAAACTTATGTTTTGTTTATGAAACTGTATTTCTAAACATACTATATGCTCAGTAGTTCTAGGCTTCCATGTTGAGTATAGGCCTAAAACACTAAAAATGTCAACTAAGTTACCCGTCAACTGTGTTACCCAGTAAAGGTAACATGGTGGACAGAAGCAAACATAGATGCTATTTTATGCACATATTCCTACAGATCACCTTTATATAGCACTTAACACAATATAGCTTGTTTCAAAGCAGCTATGTAAGGTCATGTTTGGGTTTTTGGGAAACAGGTAAACTGTTTTCTCCACATTGTCAAATTCTAAATGTACCCCTAATTATAGAATAACCTATAAGCATTACAATCAACTCATCTTCTGAAGTCTTCTGAAGCCATACAATGTCTTTATGTGAGGAACAGAGTGAAACTCAAGGCTTTAATAATCTTTGAAAATGTTCCTACTTCATTAACGAAGTCATGTGTCATTTAAAAGATAAATCCTAACATTAGCGTGACGCAACTGGTCACAAAACACACAAGAGTCAACTGAATTTTATAATCAAAGCTGATATAACACTTCTTTAGGCCTGGGATGGTGATCATTTTTGTCTGTTCCTCATGCAAATTAATAATTTGTCATCAGAAGACTTGGAAATGTTTAAAAAATTAACTAAAGGGGTATACAGTGCATTACAAAGTGAAAAGTGTCCTAGTGGTGTAGCCAGGCCTTCAGACTGAAAACAAGAACCTTGGCTGCTTTGAATGGCCAAGGACTGCCCAAGAGGTCATATGACTGACAGGTAAAACAACCAATCATGTTTTGTTTTGTGCCGCGTCATGTTTAGGGTTGTGGAAATGTCAGCACAATAACATACTCTACAATAACAAACTCTTGGACATATTTTATGCCGCGAACTTTACATATTTCACAAACTTTTGAAAATCCAGCATTTGTTTGATCCTGATAAATGCTCATTGTCACAGTCATAAACACAACGGCTTTCTTCTTTCATGAGGGATTTTGGCATCACAGCATTTTTGAACACTTCGAAACTCCTGAAACGTTTCCGATTTTGTGTGCCATATCCGCCAGATGTTTAGGCAATGGTCTGTGGGTGTGAAATCTCAGGCTGAGACTAAAAGTGTCCACATGTGGTGAGTTGGGAAACAGAACGTGTTGGATTTGCTGTGGCTCTGAGGTACTGAAAAACAGAAATGTAGAAAAATTTTTTTTGGAAGAAACCAGGCTCAGATGGGTGACCAGGTCTCCTTTGGCCTAAGCAAATGCCAGAGGAGAATTGGTCGCCCCTTCTGGTCCTCCATTTAAGCCAGAGGTAAAGAGAACTGGTCCCCTGTTAGGCCAGAGGACAACTGGTCTCACATCTGAGCCTGGCTTCTCCCAAGGCTTTTCTCTCCATTTCTGCCACTGATGGAGTTTAGGTTCCTTGCCACTGTCGCCCTATGGCTTGCTTAGTTGGGGTCTGAATAGTCCCAGCCTACGGACTGTTTACTAAACATCTGATGCATACGGCGCACAAACTTGGAAACACTTCAGGAGTTTCAAGTTCGTCATTTGAATACTACAAGATTTCCAGGAGACGTGTGTGTCACGTTCTTTAACGTTCTGCCTGGAAACAAAGATGCCATAATGCCAAACCCCCTCACGAAAGTTTTTTTTTCACATTTACAGGTCGCATGACATGTAAAAAGTCATATGATCCTTCTTTAATGTACTATGACTTCCAAGAAACGCTTCATACGTGGTCACTCTCAAGTATACAGGGCTTTCCCTGTCATTATTGCTTAGACTATTTACACTGCACACGTCTGTGGAGCGCTATGGCCCCGGCACGGCCTTTTTGGACAACTGAGGCCAATTCTAATCAATGTTTATGTTTATACCAGCTGCGCCACGCACAATTCTGAAGCTGCTCTCTGCGCTGCTACTGTAAAGATAAACGCATAAGCCTCCTTTGATTAAAAAAGGCCAAATCCAACAAAAATCCCACCAAAATCTGTTGGTATGACTTATCGTGAGAGGAAAAAAAAAATGTTTTAGTCGCATGACATCGGTTAATGGAAACTAGGGATGTGCGGGTCTAGTATCAAATAATCAAATTTAAAAGACTATCAAATTAGTCGTTGCACACATCCCTAATAGATAAACGCTGTCATTTCGCAATATATTTTTATCAACATTTATAAAATATTGCTAAACTTTTGTGCAAATCTGTAATGGAGCACTTATCAGGACCAACTAAAGGCTGGGTTTTCAAAAGAATGTGAAATGCGTAAAGTTCGCTGCACAGATTCTCTAAATTGGTTTATCTGTCAGTCATGTGCCCTTTGGGTCGTCTTTAGCCATTCAAAGTGGCCAAGGTTCCCAGATCTTCTGCCGTCAGTCTGAAGGTCTGGCTATGTGAGACTTGGGTCTTTTTAGGGTTCATCAGATGAGAAGAAAAATTGATAACTGTTGAGATACGTCACACTGGTATTAGATGGAAAAGGAAGGGTTGTAGTCTGTACAGCAGGGACTTTGGGGGGCAGTAGTGGCGTAATGGTTAAAGAGTCGGACTTGTATCCCAAAGATCGTGGTTTCGAGTCTCAGTACTGGCCGGGATTGTAAGTGGGGGAGTGAATGTACAGCGCGCTCTCCAACCTCAATACCATGACTGAGGTGAGTCCCTTGAGCAAACCCCCCAACTGCATAAACGGCTGCCCACTGCTCCAGATGTGTGTTCACAGTGTGCACTTGGATGGGTTAAATGCAGAGCACGAATTCCGAGTATAGGACACCAAACTTGGTCACACGTCCTTTCCTTTCCTTTTTACTTTAATTAGACTGACCCAGAATGGGTCAAAGCGAGTTTCAATCTACCTGTCAGGAGCAGCAAACGAAGCAACAACTCAGTTGTTTAAAGATCAGTAATCTCGTGAGTATGACCATGACCATGACACACGGCACTTTGAGTGCCACATGACCTATAATTGCACTCAACTAACACCAGCCCCTCAGCCACAGTCCAGGACACTCCAAGGACAGCGCTTCATCGATTTCGGCACAACAGCCTCTCTGGAGTTCACCGAACATGCCAGTGGTGCAGCCTCCTTCGTTCGCTTCTATTTCTCTTTTTCTCTAAAGGGCGAGGGCCGGCCGGGGGCATCAAAGCTCATTTTTCTGCGGTTCCCTCAGGACCAGACTTCGGCTGTGAGCAAAGGTTAAAGCTGACGCCCCTATCAATAAGTCACTGGCTCTGCCAGCCCGCATTTGACGTTCACGCTTTCGTAAAATGTCTTCAATTCCCTCGACGCCTCGGAGGCTAATCGTATGCGTGCAGATAAATGAAAATAAATAAATAAGATTCCTCAGCGTGTTAGCGTTGCTTATTTTATGCTCTATTTCATAAAAAGGCCTCTGTTGCTTTCTCTCCTGATGTCATTTTACTAATTTGAGGTTAATTACGTTGTGTCTTTGAATATCATAAAGCATAGACTAAGTACTTGGCTGTGTTGATTTATTAGACTGTAACCTGTCACTGTGGCAGAGTGTGTCACTCAGTCTTTTGATTTAGAACCTCCCCGATGATGCGTCAATAGACTGGGACTGTGATTGGCTCACATGACAATCACAAACCACCACGCTCTCTCTCCCTACAAAACAGCATCAATAACCCTCCACTGTCCTCTCCCTCTCCACTTTATTTGCAATAACTGTCAGCAGTAGAGCGATGCGTTTGTAATCTGATTTTTATGAACATACTTGTATGGATTATTGAGATCCTTTAATGCCTGAACGGGGTGCGTTGCAAAGCCGAAGCCTCCTGAATGTTAATGTGACAATAAGAGTAATGAAGCGTCCAACAGTTTATCTCTTCCCTCGCTTTCTCTCTTCCCACCCCTGTCGTTCTGATGTCTTAAACTCCAAATTTTAAGGGGGAGTTGATGAGAAACGAGCCGGAGCGGGAGAGTTGGTGAAACTGTGTCTTCACGATGGTGTCTTTAATCAAATCTTGCCGGAGCCAGAGAAAGGAAGTCAAACCTCATCTTCACCCGCACTCAATCACCCCAAGCTTAAATAAGGACAAAATCAATCAGTCTGCGTTTGAACTCGCTTCCGAGGACGTGTTTTTCAAGCCTCAAAACATCAAAACATGCTGGCCTCTTCGATAGGTTTGGGTGTGTACTTTAACTATGATATTTCGAATCCTTTTAGGAGAAAAAACAGATTCCTAAACACTTATAAACACTTAAAAATGCATTTACTCAAGCAACAGTGGCATTTCAGCTTGTTCCAACAAGTCTTTAAGGCTCTTAAAGACTTATCGTGATTCTTGTTTCACAGAAATCATAAGTGCAATGCTGTACCGGGTGGGCTACAGAGCAAGTTTACTACATCAGAAAATCCATATATATGGAGCTGGTTATGCGATGCAACCATCAAAATGCACTAGTTTACCAACAATGTGCGATGGTAATAATGTTTTGAGGTCATAAGACAGTACTGTGCAAGGAAATTAGGCCATCATTAATTGATAATCTGCCGCTGTAATCAAAATTTGCATTAAAAAGGATACGTTGTTGGTGTTTGTTTCTAGTTTTCCTTTCAGCTGGAAACTGAAGTGAATTTTATTTAGGCCTGTAGGTATATTTTTGGATTTTTTTCCAAAATAGGTAGGTGGAGGCATGTTTTTTGCAATTACCCTGTGTTGACAGTCAAGCCAAAAGCACATAATGTTGATTGAGTCTGCAATTTTGTTAGTTACCTTTAAATTTAGGTAGATAGTGGCTAACAATTTAATTAGCTTTAATTAGCTATAATTAGCTTGGACTATCTTGCTCCTCTTCAAACTGTCTCCGCCAGAAAGCATTTGACCTAAAAGAGCTACAACTGACTATAGAGGAAAACCGTTAGCTGTGGTCAGTTTATAAATGCAATGCATGCTTGTGGTGCATTAAAATATGTCTTTGGACACATTTTGCAACAAATCAAGCTTGCATAGCTAGAAGCACTCATACATCAGGGTTTAGACTTCAAAAAAACCTGCCTGTCATTACCACTGCTAAGTGCAAGGGAGGAATTTTACTGATGCTGTAAACAACAGATCATTGAGACAGCCAATGGGAACCTTCAGCACCGTCTGAATACAGAAGCATCTTTATGGAATGTCGACCAAGAAAAAAAAAAATCTGCATACAAATGTCAAGGCAGCCAAGAGTTCATCTGCACTCCTGAATTATCTATTATGGAAATAATAATGACTTTAAAATGAGTTAAGGCGGGTGGCAGCTGCCTCTATAGCACACATGTGACCTAAATAGGCCAGAGGCAGGGAAAGAGTTGAAGAGGCCATTTCATGGTGCTATATGAACTCTGTGTGATATCGAGAGACCATTTATGGCTATTGTTAAGCCATTTTAGGATGGTTGCACATTTAGGTGTGTGTGTGTGGGAGTGCGAGCGTGTGACTCACCACCTCGCGGGGCAGGAAAGTGTCCTCTTGTCTGACGATGAGAAGACCTACAGTGCCTCCCATGGGAGTTGAGCGTAAGAGAGCCACAACCTCCTCCTGAGTCTTGCCATTTAGATCCACTCCGTTAACCTGCACACCCACACACAACAGAAAATGAAGATCTGACAGCAAAATGCCCCTTACTTGGCTTAACAACCAATGCGTTTTTATCAATGTATATTTTTCATACTGTAAATCACATACACCAATCACTACGCCAATCACAATAATTCCTAAAATATTTTTATTTTAAATAAACTTATATAAAACTTATATAAAATAAGAAAACATAAGGATACACAAATATTATTTACATACTATTATTATTATTATTATTATTATTATACTATTATAGCATTATTATTTAGCTTTTTTATATTTTCAGTTTTAAAGTTACTTTGTTATTTGTTTTTGTCATTTGTATTAGTTGTTTAATATATTTAGGTTAGGTTAGGTTAACTTTATTCGTCTCCCGTGGGAGAAATTTGGCTTGGACAGAGAGCGTGCTGCACAAGAAAGACATAACATGGGAAAAAAAAAAAAAAAAAAAAGATTCAATGTCCAAGACGTTTTAGATTCAATTTATTTTTAATTCAGTCTTAGTTTTAGTAGTAAAATTTATTTATATTAGTTACTTCCACGGTTATTACAGTTAACTAAAACTAAAATTAAAAACCATTAAAGAAATAAAGAAATAAAATTATTATTATTATTATTATTATTATTATTATTATTATTATTTGAAATAAATTAAGCTTTAAGTAAATTAAGTCCTAAATAAAATAAAATAAAATAATATTTTTTGTTATCAGACTTTTTAATTTAGTTTAAGTTTTTGTAATTTTGTTATTAGCTTCTGTATTTTTTATTAGTTGTTTAATATATTTTAGATTTCATTTATTTTTTATTCTGTTTTAGATCTAGACATATTACCACTTCAACTTATGTAATCAGTTACTTCCATGGTTATCATCGTTAACTAAAACTAAAATTAAAAACATTAAATTAAAATTAAATAAAATAATAAATAAATACTTGAAATAAATTAAACTTTAAATAAAATAAAATAAATAATAAGATAAAATACATTTTTATATAATTAGTTTTCATTTTAGTTTAGGTTTATTTGCTTTTGTCATTTGTATTAGTAGTTTAATACATTTTAGATTTCTTCAAATTAAAAAAAAAATAATAATTTTAATACTTCAATGTATTTATATCAGTTACTACCAGTGTTGTTACAGTTAACTAAAACTAAAAAAAAAAAGATATTTGAAATAAAATAAAATAAAATAAAATAAAATAAAATAAAATAAAATAAAATAAAATAAAAATCATTTTTTATATTATCAGTTTTCATTTTAGTTTAGGTTTTAGTTTTTCATTTTTTATTAGTTGTTTAAAATATTTTAGATTTTTAATTTTAAAATAAAATAAAATTAACAATAAATATAATAAATAAATTTTTATTTTCACTTGGTTTAAGTTGATCTGAGAAACTACCTTTAAATAATAATAAAAATAAACTAATGAATACTTTTAAATGAACAAAAAACTAAAAATGACAAAAACAACAAAACTGCTAAAACTGTAACTGAAATTAAAAAGAAAACAGAAAATATAAAAATAAAAACTAATTCAAAATATGAATATTATTATATTAAGACCATAGCTTGTAATTCTGATATTAGGAATATATACCTAATCATTGATTAAACAGGTTTGAGCATCATGTCAAAAAGTGGCACTGCGGTCAAATCTGACATTACAGGATGCTGTGAGTCATTTGAAAGAGTGTTTAATAAAGCAACAAATAAACCCTGAATTATATTCCGTGTAATTATATCCGATCAAGCATTACAATTAATTGCAGTGGCATTATTGTGACCATGACAACAGGAAGTTCTATGGCAACATAAAGGCACGGGGTGAAGCGAAAGCGCTCTGAAAGGCCTCGACTCCATTAAAGCGATGAATCGGGGTTTGTTAAGCCAAATGGACGACGTTCTGGCTCCACGGTAGCATCTGGCATGAGAGCCTGCAGGTGTCCTGCTCCATTTCTAAATGAAATGGCCATTGTTGATTGGCTGTCACTGTAAATCAGCCATCAGCTACAGTTCTTGTTGTCCATTCTCTTTTATTAACATTATTTACTCTCCCAAACTAAAAAAGGAAAGTGCTTCTCACAGGGGAGAGAGGAAAACAATGGACATCTCGCCTCCGAATCAACTAAGGGTGGAAATCCTTCGGAAAACAAGAAGTCTACGGACCTTCTGTATCACACGCAAGACGTTTGCTTTTTGTATAAGAAAAGCTGTATGTGATGCTGAATGTTCAGGAAGCTGTGAACAGGAAGAGGAAGTGCAGGCCATGTGATGTCACTCATCGCTCTCAACAGCTTCCAGGTTTTCTCACCTCTAGCAGCCGGTCTCCGGCTTTCAGACGGCCGTCCTGGATGGCGGCTCCACGCGGGAGGATGTTCTTCACATATATGGGGGCGGAAGCGCCGATCGGGACGTCTCTGGAGGTGATGCTGAAACCCAAACCCTCCGGACCTGCGACACAAAAATAACAAACAATACATAAATGAACTAAAAAGTCTGTCTATAGACCAAACAATGACCGTCTGGGAGGATAATTTGACCTCTTTAAGATTAGTTTGGGTTGTAAAATGTCCCTTTTTTTTACACATATTTATTTATTAAAAAAAAAAAAAACATTAATTTTTTTATTACTGGTTTTTGTTTACATTTCATTTTAGTTGAAGTTGTAGTAATTTTGTTATGTACTATTTTGTACGATTATGCTTTTGTCATTAGCTTTTTTATATTTATTTCCAGAAATTGAGTATATAGTTTTGTTTTGTTTTTAGATTTATTACTTTATTTATTTTTAATTAATTTATTTTTAGATTCTGAATATCTCATGTTTGGAAAGACCTTTTTTCAGTTTTCATTGTTTAGTAATTGTGCTTTACTTGTTTTAGTAATTTTGTTATGCACTTTTTTAATAATTATTTTATATTTATCACTTTTGTTATTTTAATTAGTGTTTTATATTTATTTTGAGATTTGGAATATCTCATGGTTGGAAAGATTTATTTTTATTTTGTTTTCAGTTCAGTTTTCATTTCTGTTTTGTTTTAATAATTTTGCTATCCCTTTTTTTCTTTATTATATTTAGTTTTATTATTTATTTTTGTTATTTTAATTCATTCATTCATTCATTTATTTATTTATTTTTCAAGGTAGAAATATGGATTTCATTGTTTGAAAGATCTTTTTTCATTTTTCATTTTACTTTGTTTTAGTAATTTTGTTATGCACTTTAGATTTTTTTTTTTTAATATGTATTAATTTAGTTATTTTCATTCTTTTTTCAAGATTTCAAGATTTGGAATATCTCATAGTTAGATTTATTTTTAGTTTGTTTCAGTTCAGTTTTCATTTCTACTTTGTTTTAGTAATTGTTTTTTTTTATTTTTTTTTTATGTATGTTATTTTTGTTATTTTCATTTTATGTATGTATGTACACTACCGTTCAAAAGTTTGGGGTCAGTACATTTTT
>JAHKKF010473899.1:0-30161 GCA_019740295.1 Labeo calbasu
TTTTAGTTGACTGAACTTAAAATTTTAAGGCAGCAGGGTAACAAATTATTTTAAGCTGACTCAACAAATTGTGTTTTTTATTTTTTACAGTGTAGGGTCTCATCTTCACAGTATGGGAAAAATGGCATTCACTATTGCATCTTTGATGAGAGCTTCACCTTTTGTTGGGATCCACATCAGAGCCCAGGACGTCAGCCTTTGGCTGGGATATTGTTCTCTTTTCCCGCGGCACCTGGGGAAAGTAAACAAACTCTATGTATGTCTGACCACATCCAATAGCATCAGCTTTACCCATTATATCTGTCAGTGAACATATTTAACATACTAGGTGACATTTTGTGAAGTAAAAGGAGGTCAGAAATCCTTAAATTAATTAATGTTGTTCAGAGTTTAAATAATAATCATAAGGTTTTGTTGTTGTCTAAAGTTCCTCCTTTCATCCCCTTTAAAAAAAAAAAAAAAAAAAAAAAAAAAAAAAAAATTATATATATATATATATATATATATATATATATATATATGAATGAATATATTTTTTTAAAATCGTGTTTTTTCATTATGGATTTCAATTAATCTTGGGATATTTTGATATAAAGTAAAATTAGCTGAAAAATACAGATAACACAATAAAAACATGATAACATAATAAAAAACATGATTTTTGAAAATTAAAATAAAGGAGTTATTTGTTTTTGCAAATGCACATGATCCTTCAGAAACGATTCTAATATTCTGATTTGTTGCTCAAAAAACATTTATTATTATTATTATTATTATTATTATTATGTTATAGCTGAGGAGAATTTTTCAGGTCAGAAGAACAGCATTTATCTGAAATAGAAATATTTTCTAACATTATAAATGTCTTTATAATCACTTTTGATCAATTTAAAGCATCCTTGCTAAATAAAAGTGTTAATTCCTATAATTTCTTTTTCAGAAAAAAAAAGGGGGAAAAAATATAGACTCAAAGCTTCTGAATGTTATAGTGTATAATGTTACAAAAGCTTTTTATTTAGATAAATAAAAAGATAAATTCTGATCTTTGGATCTTTCTATTCATCAAAAAATTCTGACAAAAATGTACTCAACTGTTTTAAATATTGATAATAGAAAAAAAGTTTCTTGAACAGAAAATCAGCATATTAGAATGATTTCTGAAGGATCATAGTGGCACTAAAGACTGGAGTAATGATGCAGAAAATTTAGCTTTGATCACAGAAATAAATTGCATTTTAAAATATATTCAAATAAAAAGCTGTTATTTTAAATAGCAAAAATATTTCAATTTTTACTTTGGAACAAATAAATGCAGACTTGATGAGCAGAAGACAATTCTTTAAAAAACATTAAAAATCTTACTGTTCAAAAACTTTTGACTGCTAGTGTGTGTGTGTGTATACATACATATACATTCATTTAATTAAATATATGATATATATTTATTGTGTTTGGTGTATTTTGTTAATATTTAATGCTTATTATGATAATAATTTGGGTTTGTGAAAAGTGCATTATGAATTATTATTATTATTATTGATGTTAATCTCTACTAGTCATACCTTGTAGTACTCATATAGAAAACCCAGAGCTGCGGCACTGTCTTCGTCTCCATTGATGCTCATCATGGCCTTGGTGGCGGCTGTGAGGGGGTTCTCCAGGAACGACTTCCAGGCCTCATCCTCGCTCGTGAAAGGCCGCCGCTGGTTGTACGCCGGATCATTCTGTAGCACGAGCACTGCCCGCTTGCTGTGAAGAACAGTTCATAAAGAGCCGTCAGTACTAAAACAACAGCTAATTGAATCGTCAGGTAGAGGCAGACGGGCTGTGTGATTTGTAAACACAAAGAGTCAAAAGGAACAAAATGATGGATGTTGTGCATCAACAATCTGTAGATGTTTTGTCATTATTGCTGGTGTCAAAGTTGACAAAAGAGCAGGCTGTTGTGAAAGGCCTTCTTTATCTCAGGATCTGTGACAAAACCGGCCCAAACAACAAATCTCTGCACAGACCGCAGCTTCCCGTTTGACAGCATGTTTCACTGGCTCTTCCAGTAAGACGGCCAGTAAAGTGTCAGAGGAAGATCTAGTGACTTTTCACAGACTGTGACAAAGTTCATTAAAAAAACCGGTTTGCGCATTTTCGTCATCGTTATGTCATTCTTATGAGCACCATCATCTATTATTTAGACAAAGGTGGCTTACAGAGATTGAATATGCTCTGATTCAGTGCTCATTAAATGCATTTACGTGTTGAAATATCTGACAATGAAATAAGGACAAGGTAGAGTTTATTTTCTCAACTCAAACCTTTTAATTGGGTGGGTAAGCAGGGTGAGGCGAGGGAAGTCAGGTTGGGAACTTAACAATCTACTATATTTACAGTAGAACATTTAAAAAAATAAAAACAATGAAGTTTTAAGGTACACACTTAGAACATGCCCTTGGCTAGACTGTTTAGTCTCTCTAGGTTTGCTTGTCACACAACACTCGAGCCTTTAATAATGGAATGAATCCATAAAGAGTTGCTATGACAAAACTGCATCCAGGTTGGTTAACGCAAACGGATTACGAGTAATTTGATAACTAATTGTGCCATTCTTTGTCCCTGATTGATTTTAGCTTTGCAACCTGATAGATCCGTTATCCTGGGACAATAAAACCTTGTGGACACGCAATCCCACTTCTAAAACAAAAGAAGCGACCAAGCGCAAAATTACTAATGATGTGTTTGCGGCCACATCCGCCAAACTCCAAACACTAACTCAGGAGAGTTTTAATTTTCTCCTCAGGATTCACAGATACAAGATCTCACGTTGCTTACTCTATGGCGATGGTCGTCAACAAAGTTCTGTTTGCATGAGGGAAAGATCAGCAACGGGCAAATATTTTGGGTGTATACTTTGGTTCTTGTCAAGCACAGGCGAACCAATTCTGAGAAGAACAGACAACCCAAACTTTTCCAAAAAGGTCGCAGCTGATTCTGGTCAGATTTGCATGCTTTAAGGAAGGAATTGCCAACGCCTAGAAAGCAGGTTTCAATCAACTCTTTTTTTCAAAACATTAACAACATTTAACTTGATAAATCATAACGTATTAATCCATAAAATACTCATACACTTACTGCCATTACAAGATGTTTTACTATCATGTCAGTACTAGTTCATCAATTATTACCTGTCCAAAAACACAGATGTTGTTTTCCAAGAAGCCTTTGCTTATAATAAACGCTAACAAAATGTCAAGCTTTCACAAGTTTCCCCTTTAGACTCAAATGTGATTTCACTCCAAACGAGGAAAATGCACAAAAACCAAATAACACGCAAGTCTGACAAATAGAGCGCGGCGCTCGTAACTCCCGCGGCAGGTGCAGGTACACCTGTGACCGAAGCAGGTCTGAACATGACAGGTGAACTGAAGAGCCCAGACAGCACAACTGTGTAGCGGAATCGGCTCTCGGCTGTCAGTCCGACTCTTCGTGGTAAGACGCTATTTTCCAGACTTCCTGAGACAAGTCAGAGTATAGAAGCTAACCTGTTTCAGTTCCAGCAAATAAAGCAAGATTAAGCAGTAAATACTGCATGATTTTTCAATCGTGGGATCCTTTTCTGTTGATCATCTCTTGGTAGACTATGGACCTACAGTGGTGAACTTACTTGTCATGCTCCTGTGACATCTCTTATGGTCGAACTGGACTTTCTAGTTGGTACTGTAAATCCGATCCTTCTTCTTCTTGTATGGAGCAACGTTTTCAGGATGGGATGAGGGCTGCGTTAGAATTGCCTGTATGAGAACGGGTTTTGTTGGCTTTTCTCGCTTTTTTGGATATACTGAGAAATTGGGGCCGGTTTTACCTGTGACAGGGCACTGGATTGGATTACACCTGAGAGGAGGAGCTTAATATTCAACAACGCTCATTGCTTATGGTCTGTGCATGTTTAACTTAATAAAAACCTAATGAAATTAACGGTGCAGTGTAATACTTTTTTAGTTTTTTATTTTAGTAGTATATGACAAAATCTTATTATGAATGACCTTTAAATAGTTTAGAGCTACACCAGCAGTCAAATGTTTTTGAACAGTAAGATTTGTAATGTTTTTTAAAGAAGTCTCTTCTGCTCACCAAGCCTGCATTTATTTCATCCAAAGTACAGCAAAAACAGTCAAATTTTGAAATGTTTTTACTATTTAAAATAACAGTTTTCTATTTAAACACATTTTAAAAGTAATTTATTCCTGTGATTCTAAAGCACCATTACTCCAGCGGCATGATCCTTCACAAATCATTCTAATATACTGATTTGCTGCTCAAAAACATTTATTACTATTATTATTATGGTGAAAACAGCCAAGTAGATTTTTTTCAGGTTTCTTTGATGAACATAAAGTTCAGAAGAACAGCATTTATCTGAAATGGAAATCTTTCATATAAATGTCTTTACCATCACTTTTGACCAATTTAATGCATTCTTGCTAAATAAAAGTATTAATTTCTATAATTGTTTCATAAAAAAATTATACAAACGCCAAACTTTTGAATGGTATAGTGTATAATGTTACAAAGTTTTTTATTTCAGATCAATGCTGATCTTTGTATCTTTTTAGCTTTGATCACAGGAATAAATTACATTTTTAAAATATATTCAAATAGAAAGCAGTTATTTTAAATAGTAAAAATAATTACAAATTTTACTGTTTTTGCTGTATTTTGAATCAAATAAATACAGGCTTGGTGAGCAGAAAAGACCTTTTTTAAAAAGGTGTTCAAAAACTTTTGACTGTTAGTGTACATTTAGCTGTAATTTTATACACAGTATTTATGTTGTCAGATTTATATTTAACACAAATCTTTTAAACCATCTTAACAGTAGCTAAGCCTTCTGTACAATGACAAAATTTACATTAAAAATGAAATTCAGCTTCACAGAAATGATTAAACTGCTCTGTCTTACTGCATGCTGAAATCAGCTGAGGTTAAATAAAAAACACACTAAACTATGTTGAAATTACAACTTATCTAGACCTATGCTACTATCACCTGAGAGTATCAGTCACATTTGAACAATGAAATTAGTTACTTTGCTGTAAATTAGTTTTCATGTTGCAAATCGTATTCAGTAGTTCGGCAGCATTTCTATTCACATGTATTTGTGTCTTTAGTTTCTTGTGATTTGTATGCATAACAATATTAGGTGTTGCCAATACAACTAAGTACCCTGCGTTCATTTAGCGTAGGATAGGCCCGATTCAAACTGCTGTGAACACCCACACCAACCCAAAACTAAAGATTAGAGCGCTTTAACCGAAAAATGGGGGTTAATGCAAGTATCTCTAATAAAAGTGCTAAATGATTTATATAACATACTACTATATAATCACAACATAATAATGTTGCATGCTAATGATGTAAATGTTCAAAAAATATATGTTTTCTAATGGTAAGCAAAAAGTGAACCGTAATCTGTTTATGCGCTAAACACTGATTTGTGTTTATTTACATATGATTTTAATAGACTACAAGTAGTCAAAAGCCAAAAAGATGTATATCTTGCTTCCAGTTCTCTAAAATCCAAGACATTTACATTTTTTTAATATGCAAATTACTTCACTGAAACTCACCCCCTCTTCAGTTTCTGAGACATTCACTGTAAAGAGTAATTAATATCTCTACGTGAGCTTTAAAAAAGCTGTTCTGACTACTGTATGAGTGAGTTCAGACATTTAAGTAGAGATAAGACCTAAAAAGATACAGGGATGATAAAATAAACAGCGCCTCTCCTTAGTGAGAGAGGGCTTTAGAGATGCTATCATTCAGTTTTCAGTTTAAACTCCCCCTCCATACACACACTTCTCCTCTGAGTCCTGCTGCAGTGTTTATTTACCCTAATGCCCAGACTCTTGCTTGAGCAGGCATACTGTTTATATTTGCTGTCATGGCTTTGAATGTGTGCTGACAGCAGGAACTTATTAGATACCGTATGCAAGTGGAATGGCTGTACAAATGCTTGCTGCCAACAAAACCAAATTTAGCTTTAGCTGCTTGTTTATTTTGGTTAAAACATATATTTGAAGCTAGTGCACTGGAATTGTGATAATGTGTGTAGACAAACATAGGCATTAGATATTAGGTTTATTACTGCACTTGGCAGCATGAAGTGCAACATCTAGAGTCCTTAAACCCTGTTGGAACAAAGGAACGAGACGTGATTGTACACATGAAACTAACTTAATAACGATTGATTCTCTTGCTCATAGCAAAACAACCGAACCAACACCCTTTGAAAAACACCCTACAAAACTATGCATTCAAAGAAAATCCTTAAAAGCCTGGAGCAAATTATAGTCAACCAGATCAAAAAATCCCACAATTATTTTTTTATTTGTTGTTTCAGATAGATCTGCAAATTTGTACCATTTATTTAGCTCTGTAACAGCACTGCACAGCTGTCATGTGTCGTATATTTGTTTAAATGCATGTAACATGTAACTCAAACTAGATAAATACTGCAGAATATGGAAGAAGCTGAAAACATCAACAAGGAAGTAGAATAACAACAGCCTGCAGAGTCATAAGAGATCATTTGCATATGACAAACAGATGACTTCATAAGCGTATGTGTCCCTATAAATAAGATACAGGCCAGGTAGAATATTGTAGCAGAATGTTTAAAATGGATCTAAATAAATAAAGTTACAAATATGTACATTTAGATACTTTTATATATATTTCAAAAATATATAGTCTGTAAAAATGACTTTTTGAAACTTGATGTTTAATTCAATGTGTTACTTGTCCTTTCTTTGGGAATTTTTGAGTAAAAATTAAATATTAAATATACTAAAACTAAAATACCTATATATTGTATGAACAGTGTGCACTGTCACACTGTTAACACTTAAATTACATTTATTAACATATTCCTTAGAAGGACGGATGGCTGGATTTGCTTGAGTCTATTTGCAGTTCCCTCAGGATGTGGTGCGTGATTCCTTTCTGTTTGTGTTCTCTCTCCTCGCTTCTGTTCTTGACAGTTATTTGCCAGCTCAAGTCATAAGTTTGAGCGCAGAGCACCAGGATGTGAGGGTAATAAGATGCAAATACAGACCACCTTTTAGGCTTGCCAGGACTCATCTTATGAAGTCTAATGTTTCTAAGTATTCAGCCAGGTCCTGATAAAGTCGTACTGATATTTATTACATCCAAGCCACATCCTATTTGCTCTCAGTAACGGCTGCTCACCTTCTTCGCTGCCATTTGACCTGTTACTGCCTCGAGACAAAAGCGGGATGCTAAGCAAATAAAATAGAAATACTGAAGGATCTCCATGATACGCTGAAATTTCCATGCCCAAATGACTAACTGCTTTTTGCGTTTTCCCAATAAACAGAACAGCGTTAAAGGTTGCTGGGATAAGCTCTGATGTTTTGGAGAAACTATTAGGAAGATGTTATCAAGCTGTCTTGTGTGCTTACAGTGCAAACACGGCGAGAGGGTGAGGGTAGCGTGGGCCCGTATGCTGAACCCTCCTCTATCCCTGTCCTTTCATGTCTTATATATCCTTGAGGTCAGCAGAAAGGTCGGCTTTTATGGGACATCAACAGACTGGCTGATTTGGTTTAGTGGATTATTAAATTGCTTGGGAAGTTAGACTAAAAAGTATATTGTTAACCTCACATCATTTTACATCAATCACCTTTTCTTAGCTTTTCTTAGTTACTGTAGCCGGATCGGTACGACGGCTTTTTAGTGCCATGTTAAAAAAAACAAAAAAAAAATCTTAAGATAATAAAGTTGAAATATTACAAGAATAAAGTCGAAATATTTCAAGAATAAAGTCGAAATTACAAGAATAAAGTAAAAAAATGGGACTAAAGTTGTAATATTTTTAGAATAAAGTCGAAATTACAAGAATAAAGTTGAAATATTGCGAGAATAAAGTTTAAATTACAAGAATAAAGTTGAAATATGAGAATAAAGGTTGAAAAATTTAGAGAATAAAATTGAAATTACAAGAATAAAGTTGAAATATTATGAGAATAAAGTGGAAATATTTCGAGAATAAAGTTGAAATTACAAGAATAAAGTTGAAATATGAGAATAAAAGTTGAAATATTTCGAGAATAAAGTTGAAGTTATGAAAATAAAGTCAAAATACTACAAGAATAAAGTCTAAATATTTCAAGAATAAAGTCGAAATTACAAGAATAAAGTTTAAATATTATGAGAATAAAGTCGAAATATTTCGAGAATAAAGTTGAAATTATGAAAATAAAGTCAAAATACTACAAGAATAAAGTCGAAATACTATGAGAATAGTCAAAATATTTCATTAATAAAATCGAAATGTTTTGAGAATAAAGTCGAAATGTTTTGAGAATTTAAATCGTAGAAATTAACATTTCAACTTTATTCTCGAAATTTTGACTTTATTCTCAAAACATTTCGATTTTATTCTCGTAATTTCAACTTTTTTCTCAAAACATTTTGACTTTATTCTCAAAATATTTTGACTTTATTCTCATAATTTCGACTTTATCCTCGAATTTTTTCGACTTTATCCTCGAAATGTTATATTATTTGTAACGTGCCACTAAAAAGCTGTCACAGATCAGTGATAAATAAGAGCATTTAGGGAAAAAACACGTTTTCATGTTTGTTTCATTTATTTTCAAAGAAACTTTTATGCCATTTTTAAAGCTTTAACTGAATGACTTGAAAATGTCATGCGGTGTAACCATTAGCCTATTATAATCATTAATTATTAGAACTAGGGCTGGGTAAAACATATTGATTTCTCGATTTTAATCAATTTACACTTTTACGAAAACAATATTGATTCTTAAATCCCAAGAATCAATTATTCTAGCCTGTTTTCAGTTAATGAACGCAACATTGTAGCGCACATCCCATCCAATAATCTTTGTGCTTTGTTACTTTTGATAAAAAGTCCCAGATTTCAAATTCTGTCAATTTTATTACATTATTCAAACAATAAATGTCGTTTTGGGACTGTTTAATACAGAGTGACAGATTGCTGTAACGCCTCAGTTCAAGACAAGAGAACAGGTGTGAACTGATCAACTCCTCCGCTTTAATACCAGTTACATCATGAAAACCTCATTAGTCAGATAGAAAAATAAACTGTAAAGAGGAGCATTTTGCTAATTACATGCACCATATAACACATTCATTATAATTTGTATACCCTTTTTTATACCCTGAATACATGTGAGTGTACACATCTTTATTACTTTTTTTGACACAAATATCATTAACTACTATCAAGGTTTCTGGATTTCCAAGGCATTTCTGAATTTTTTAGAAAAAAAAAATAAGTTTTTCCTTATATGCTGAATACATGTGAATGAATACATTTTAATAATTATTTTTAAATATATATTTCAGTGTATTCTTCATTATTATTTTATTATTAACAATACTGATAAACATCACTGTTTTTTGTGGTTGTACCACATGACATTTTACAACTTTGTAAAATAGGCAAAATGATCTGATATTTTAAGAAACGCATCTTGACGCACCATTGTGAGGATCTGCATTGGTCCTCTCTGTGATCATTTGCTGTTTTATGTTTTCCCTGCATGTTTCTGGAGGTTTTTTTTTTACTTTGCTGGTCGCACCACTTGACTTTTGCAGCCATTATACTAATTAAAATATCAGGACAGTTGCTTGGCATTAATTAATTTATGCCCCCAAAATACATCAAAATTAAAGGGATAGTTCACCCAAAAATGGAAATTCTGTCGTTAATTACTCTCATGTCGTTCCAAACTTGAAAACTTTTGTTCATCTTCAGAACACAAATGAAGTCTGAGAGCTTTCTGACCCTGCAGAGACAGCAATGCAACTAGCATGTTCAAGGCCCAGAAAGGTAGTAAGGATATCGATAAAATAGTACATGAAGGTGAGTAACGACAGAATTTTCCTTTTTGGGTGAATTAGCTCTTTCATTTTAATACAGACATTAAAACATGCTTGCCATAGAAGTCATTGTGTCAATGATTTGTATTTTTGAATGAATAAATAGACCACGTCATTGACCAGTTGTTACAGCTGAGTTTTCTGCCTGGTCACAACTCAGAAATTTGGCCAAAATGTAGTATTTCGAAATCCAAATAATGACCAACATCATTTCCAAAGGCAACTTCAGTTTTCGTGTCAGAGCAAGCTGACAGTGAATGTTGACTCATGATATATCCAAGGTTTTGCCCAGTGGGTTGGGTAAAAAAGAGTTCATTTGTACAACAATAGATGGTGGGATGTTCCGTTGTGAAGATGTTGCAAGACATCTGATTGGCTTGAGCATGCAACTGTCAAGACTAAAAAAACTGACCCTTTTCCCACAGCAGTTTCACTCACTTATCATTTTCTTTCTTTTTCTCAAGCGGTTGAAACACGCAGGCTGAAACATGTTGGAAGCGCAGAGCAATGCTTCAGCACGCCCATCCAAAAAATATGACATCAGGTTTGATAAGCAGATACTTGCAGCCTCACAAAATAATTCTCAGAGGGTTGACAGAACCTGTAAACTTCATGACACTGTCCTCGAAGAAAATAAATAATACAGTACTGTTTAAAGCAAGTGACAAGGCTAATTATTAAAGCAAACATGCAGTCAGACCTGTGGGTTCTGTAGTTAGTTTTAAAACATGAACATATATTTTGCATTTATGTTAGCCACAGTTTAATGTTTTATTGGCTCCTTGTTTCATAGACATCTTGTTCAGTTACACTGCAGCATGTTTTTATCTCAGGAGACATAATGGTGTTCTCATTTATATTTCATTGAAATACCAACTTCAGTTACTCGGTTTTCTTAGGAGAAAAAAATAGACACAAAGTTTGAGTTCATGTTGAGAATGTTTAAATGCAGATTTGTACTGTTCTTGCTTTGACTGTCGTTGAGTGATCACAGTAAATATGATGGAACACACAGGTTTGTTGTTCACTAGTTTGCTTTAACAGGAACTGTACAGGAATGCTGATGAACAAAACTTTCAGCATTCCACTTAGTTCCAGCACTCCAATGAAGACTCCGAAAAATCACTTTTAAGATTTTAAATGCTTATAGTCAGTATGCCACTTTCACCAGTGGCACTGACGGCATTTGCAGTGCCTGCAATAAACCTTTACATTTGGCCCTATTTTAAATTGTCAGTCAATTTTATTTAGATGATTTTACACCTTTTGAAAAATAACTAAACTTTAGGTTATTTTTAAAAAGAGGACTTAAATGCTAAACTAACTGTTTTTGACCCACCTAAAAAGGACTTAAGGCAATAGTTCACCCAAAAATGAAAATTCTGTCATTAATTACTCACCCTCATGTCGTTACAAACCTGTAAGACCTGAGTCAACTTCGGAACACAAATGAAGATATTTTTTCCCTTCATAGACAGCAATGCATCTACTATGTTCAAGGTCCAGAGAGGTAGTAAAAATAGTCCATGTGACATCAGTGGTTCAACCGTAATTTTATGAAGCTGCAAAAATACTTTTTGTGTGCAAAGAAAACAAAAAACTTATTTTAACAATTTCTCCTCTTCCGAGGGACGGTAATGCTCACACTGCCTACAACCTGATCAAGGCTCGTCCCAATTGGCCTGTCTGTGGCACTACACCGAACAAAAGTACGAAATCGCTCATAACTTGTCAGTTGCAATCATGGCTGACAAAACGAAGTATTTCGCAATTTTTGAAAAACCTACTTTTACGAACTAGTGCTAGGTTTTACGCCCGATCGGAACCAAACCAGTGCAAATAGATTCTCTGGAGAGTGAATATTAGTAATTATCAAAAAAAACGTTTGACTCACCGTCACAATGGGGCACACAAATTTTTGTTTTTAGTAAAATGTGTTTGTATTTGTGTTTTGTAAAATGCCTGTAACTCCAGAACGGAATGAGATATCTTTACCAAACACCTATGTAGGAGCTCAATATGAGGTCACAGAAAAAAATGCAGCGCTTGGCCACTTGGTGGTGCTATTAGAGGGGGAAAAAACATAAAAATGGCTATAACCGTGCAAGCATTTGTCCTTTCAACATGAAAATTGGTGTGCACGGTCTTGGTCCAAAGTGCCACAAGTGTCTATAAGGATATTTGCGTATCTCAAAAAACATGGATGTCATTGGCCGACAAATTTTGAGCACCTGTTAGACGAGGTTAACGGAGGCTGATCGGAACGAAACTCTGTGGGCCTGTTTCGACTCAAGGCCCCAATGGTCTGAGAGAAACTGAAAAGAAATCGGCCACTGGGAGGCGATATCGCATTTTTCAATTGCGTAAACATACACACATATTCGTATCGTGCGATAGAACTCCTCATTCCAGACAACGCCTCTAGAAGCACTGCTGTCAGTCAAGCTGTTTGTTAAATGATTCAGAAGATGTCAAAAATCTACTTTTGCAAACTCGTCCTAGGCTCTGGAACACTGCAGTACAATTCTCTGGACTCTCTAGGTCAAAAAACTTTGAAATATACCCTTTGGAAGGCTATAACGGCTATAACAAAAGGAAAAGGGGCCTGTCAAAATTCACCCAAAATCCTATAAAGCCTAAAGGATAACTCAAAACTTCACGAAACCTGGTGAGCACATGAGACACATGCAAAGTTTTAAGGGGATTGAACCACAGCTGGTACTAAAGCAGTCATAAACGTTAAAAAACATATTTCTATGATAAATTACCTGGACTTGCCAAAAATTTTTTTAAATCATTGATTTAGAGGTTACAGGCTTGCTTATTTTTTTTCCTATGTGCTTAAATACCCTAAAGCGCTTGAACCTTGGTAGCGCTTTATTTTTGTTGTCTTTGTGCACAAAAGTATTCTTGTAGCTTCATAAAACTAAGGCTGAACCACTGATGTCACATGGACTATTTTAACAATGTGCTTACTACCTTTCTGGGTCTTGAACGTTGTAGCTGTGTTGCTGTCTATGCAGAGTCAGAATTATTTTATCAAAAATATCTTAATTTGTGTTCTGAAGATGAACGAACATCTTACGGTTTGGAACGACATGAGGGTGAGTAATTATTGACAGAATTTCCATTTTTGAGTGAACTATCCCTTAAAGCCCATTCTTTTAAACAAAGGACTATTATTCTTTCTTTAACAAATTACCCTAATTGGCACACATAGAAAATTTTAGAGGGGCTGATGTTTGCAGAACTGATTCAGAGTATCCTGAAATATCAGAATTCACCTGTTACTTGGACATTAATTAAGTTTTTTTTCACAAATTATAGTGATGTAGTGTAATAATCTTTTTTTTTCATTAATTGATCTCAAGGTTTTTTTAGTATGTGCGCATATTAATTAAATGGAAAAGCAGTTTGCTTAAATTCTAGAACTGTTATAAAAACAGCTGCAGTTTCACAGAATGTTGCATTGCAGATTTATCACCTCTCACCTTTGTTTTTAGGTCATACGACAGAAAGGCGTGACACACACGCACACACCCCTATGGATAGTCACAGTATACTAGCATGCACTCTGTACACCGCTGCACTCGGTCCATAACAAAAACCAGATAAAAATATGCTTCATCCAAGCCATAAAATATGACATGAGTGCAAAATGAGACGAGCAGATTTCATGAGCCATGCTATGAAATGATCTCGGATCGTCGAGAGGTCAAGTAGCATTTTCTTTCTTTCTTTACTACACGCCACTGATTTTGACACCGCAGAGACTTTCATAAGATGACACCTGATGCTTAAAGATACAGGGACAGGAGCTTGATACGAGGAGAACTTTAAACGAGCAAGTTAACACATGCGTATGTCACACCCTACGCTCTCCTCTCAAGACAACAGCGTTTGAACCTTCATTAGAGTGAAACACTGCTGCCAATGTGGCCGTTATAAAGGGCGGTCTACATGGTGAAGAACTGAGATTAGGACCTGTAGAACAACACTACAGAGGTTGAACATGCTACTCCGCCATACCCGGTTAGGCTTCTTTTACAGCTCAGTCCAGTTTTCAGCTACAGAGATTTTAGATTTCTAATAATCTTCAACATTCTGCGCTTCAACATTCTGTCAGACGTTTTCACTTCAGGTTATGCAGGATTCAGCTCTGCAGACCATGATGCAACCACGACGGCATTAAGGCCTTATTATCCCAGTGCAAAATGAGCAAAATACACTGGCACTTTGAAAGAAAAACAACAGGAAGAAAAGCTGGAAGTTTGCTGCGCAGATAAAAAGACAGATACAATATGTATGTGTGATAGAGGTGCAGTAACATTCGCTCTGCTGCTGTCAAGCACCAGGGCAGGTAGAAACAGGCAGGTTTCACTTGAGTCCAAGCCAAAGCCATTACAGTGAACTTATTACCGTCACCTCAGTCTCAGAACCACGAAACAGCCCTGTACACACATCTGTCTCCCCTTACAATGCTCTGCCGCCCATGTTAGTGTCACAGTGTAAGATCTGTCAATGAGATACTGAAAGAAAACACTTTCTTATACAAAGCTTTGCAGAAAGCTGCTAACCACGCATTTATCATAATAATAAAAGGGCAGAGGCCATTAGAAGACGTTTTTAAAAATGAGTCCGCCCTATAGCTAAAAAATAACAAAATGTGCCTTCTTATTATTATGTTTTTAATACATTTGTTCACACACTATGTATACAAAAAAATTCTGGGTTAAAAACAACCATATTTTACCCAACATTTTTACAGCATACTTTGCAACATGTAAATGAGAAAAGAGTACAAATTCAGGAAAAATACAATTTAGCATTTTTCGTCGACATACAGTGGCGTTGTGCTACGGGCGTCCCGAGTTTGAATCCTGACTCAAGGACCTTTTCCGATCCCGCCCCTTATATCTCTCCCACTTCGCTTCCTGTCAGTTCTGATCTGTCCTATCCTAATAAAAAAGGCAAAAATACAATTTAGCATTTTTATTTTAATGAAAGAAATCTCTTTTGGCCGCCAAGACTTCATTATTAAAATACAGTCATTTATTCCTGTGATGCAAAGCTGACTTTTCAGAATCATTACTCCAGTCTTTAGAATCACATGATCATTCAGAAATCATTTGTATATGCTAATTTGCAGCTCAAAAACATTTATTTCATTTAAAAATGAAAGTCAGCCAGTCAAAAGTTATTTCAATTTTGAAATATTTTAAAATGTAATTCATTCCTGTGATGCTAAAAATTCAGCTTTGATCACAGGAATAAATTACATTTTTAAATAATAAAAATATTTCACAGTATTACTGCTTTTGCTGTATTTTATATCAAATAAATGCAGGCTTGGTGAGCAGAAGAGACTTCTTTAAAAAAATAATAAAAATAAAAATCTTACTGTCCAAAAACTCTTTTTTTAGGATTCTTTGATGAATAATAAGTTCAAAAGAAAATCATTTATTTAAAACAATAATGTTTTGCTGTCACTTCTGATCAATTTAATGCATCCTTGCTATATTTTTAATAATATATAGTGCAAATGCATTTTAAATAAATGTCTCTTAATTGTCCGTATACTTTTGGGACACAAAATTAGATCTATAATAACTAGATTTGACTATAATAACAATGTCATGCGGTTCTTAGCAGTGTAGACGACAGAGGAGGTGGGTTGTGTGGGATGGAAGCGTCAGTTGTAGATTGAAACGTTGATATCTTGCCTGACTCTGCTAACACAAAAATTACAGAGAACTACTCTGAGGAAACTTGCTTCTGTAATATTTCCATATTGTTTTTTCCAAACAATGGCGCTTAGTCATGATAGTGTAAATTATACGAAAAACCATTCCTAGACTCGGTCGTTTAGCACAATTTACTTGTGAATAGATCTATGACTGTTTTGCACAGAAATCTGTCCTATTTGTGTCAGACTGATATACTGGAGAATAACATAATTTAAACGTTTCTTGCAAACGGAAAGCCTTCGTGACTAGTTCAGTTTGAGTCACCTTAACCATAAACTCTAAACCACCTCATCATCTCATTTTGCCTCCTGCTTTATTGAAATGACACACTTTTAGTAATTATCCAGGGCATGGTTTGGCACAACTAATAATCCTCACAAGTGTGTCATCAATCACACCACGACAAACTACAATCTGACTCAAACTTACCGGCAATCCCAGACGAATACAGCATTGATCTACTTGTATTTGCTCTTAGGGAGTTTTGAAACACAGATCATTTTTCTGAGCGCAAGACCAGCTGATGTGCACCGACTGAGTGAAGTGTGAAACTGTGTTGTGACTATTTGGAATCGAAGAGGATTTCTCAGTGTCAGATAAACTCGGGGCAAGTCGGCTCCATGTGAAAGACGAACGAGTTTCAGTTGAACCAGAGCCAGATCTTGCAGACAAAGGGGAAAAGGCAGCATTCTGGGTATTACTGAAAGACATCGACTATAATCCAGTGATTAAAACGCCACTCAGAGACACAGTCATTCAAAGCAAATGCTGCAAATCCATATTAATGTTAAAAGCAAATGTGTATTCAGTTACATTAAAAGCAAATTGGTGGCTTAAGGTGAACAGATTTAGACTTGACAATCTCTCTGCTCTACATATTCATTACATGTCTGAATGTCTTTAGACTTTTTTGACACCATGACAAAAAATTAAGGTTTTTGTTACAGGTTTAAGAACAGCTTTATGTTGTAGTTTTTTGTTTTTTGTTTTTTTTTTATCTGTGGGTGGTTTAGGGGCATTTAAGCAACTAAGGGGGAAAAAATCATACAGCATTGCACATAATCAGAGCTACTTGTGATTTATTTATTTATTTATTAGATAGAAGATAGAAATCATTTTTACTTTAGTGTAAAAGAAAACTGTTAAAAATGTAATAATACTGAAATGTAATTAAAATCAAACATTATATGTTGATCTCATGAGCACATCAAAAAGCCTTCAATGATTTTTTAATTTATTTATTTATTTATTTGTGCATTTTAACCTTATTTTTGTCACATTTTTCTAGATCAAACACTAAATTGTTTTGATGACAGTTGATATATTTTCTTAATATGAAAAAAACTGCTCAGTCATTTCAGTTAAACAAAAGATAAAACATTTTTTTAACAAAATTTTAAAAATGTATATGTTGATCTCTAGATTAGAGCACATCAAAAAAGTAAATGATTTTTTTTTTTTTACTTATTTATAAAGCTGTGTATTTTCTGTTACTTATTTGTAAAGCTGGGTATTTTCTGCTAATTTTAAATAAATCAATTAAATTACGAAAATGAAAACCAGATTAACAATTTCATTTTAGAAAACTATGCAAAATATGCCAGAAATGAAATGAAATTTAAAAAAAATGTAAAAAAAAAAAAAAAATTCATTTTAATTTTTAAAAAATTGTCAACTTAAAAAAATTAAATGCAGTTGGGTGATTTGACATTTCATTTTCACTCCATCTCAAAGAACAGGCAAATGTAAAAAAAAAAAAAAAAAAACTGTTTTAAAAAAGCTTTTTATTAATGCTCATGCATTAATAGTGACACAATTCAAATTAAAATGTAGTTCAGTTTTCCTTTTTTGGCAGAAAATACCTTCTAACAGGAAAATAAAAAAAAAAAAATTGGAAAAAATACCTTAACAGAAACGACCTACCCTAAAACCAGAATTCAATTCTAAACGAATGATCAACGTGGAACTTAAAAAGTAAATATATATTTTTGATGTCCACTTAAACAAACCTTTTTCAAGAGAAACACCATCAGCACTGTCTTGTCATCGCTGGATATAATCTCAGCACCTCTGTGGATGTGAATGTACTGTTCTTAAAGAAAACCAGTCTGACCTGTCCCGTGTTAACCTCTAAACTAGTCTTACTGCCCATCCCATGCTCCTCAAGATCCAAATCAATGCACTTCAAAAGAAAACGGGATTATTTCTTCAACTGTCATTTTGCTGCAACAACCACTTGTCATTTGTGATTAAAACTGAACACTTTTTCTCAATCAATCGGAGGCATTATGGCGTAAATTCACTGAATTTTCTTTAGACCTGCAACAACACAGTCAAGTCTGGATTTAGTGTACTTATCACACCATATGACGGATATACGCTGAGTGGCAACGTCATGCTCACTGGTCCAAATACCTGAATAGTACACAAGTTCCTACACTTAGAAATGACTTTGTGAATGGAGAAGCTGGCTAAGGTCACCTGGGGTGGGGTGCCAGGTATACGTTAAAACACTCATCAGTTGCATTCCAGCCCTGTCAGAGTCAAGACATTCTTTTTTGTGACACCCTTTTCAAGTGCCTCATATTAAGAAAAATGCAAGCGCGTTTGGAACAGCAGTACGTATTTAAAATTTGGTGTAAAAGTGCATCGGAAATGGTGAGGAAAGATTATAGAGGAGCTGCACTGTCATCTGCATCATGCTTTGGCTGTCAGAATTTTTTGGCATAATGGTGTTTCCCCATCCACCCTACAGTCCTGACTTGGCTCCTTGAGACTTTTTCATATTCAAAGACGAAGAATGGTTTGAAAGGACACTATTTTGGTAGTGTGGATAACGTCCAAACACTTGAAGACTTTAGGGACGCTATGAAGAATGGAAAAATCGCTGGTGCTTACTTTAAAAGAGACAATGTTTAATTGTAAAATTTTTCAATAAAAGAATTTTTTAAATATCATTCTCATTATTTTCTGAACACACCTTGTGTATAATGCACGCATGCATAGCCAAGACTTACTGCTGATGTGTGAGCGAACAACAGCATGGGGAAGATTCATGGTGCCACAATTGAGATTCCAGCTTGTCAGACGCAAACATCTGGGAAATACAGAAAAAAAAGATACAAGGAATGAGGTATATGATTTTTAAAATGTCCAATATTTGTCTTTTGCTGCCTGAAACTTTGTCCATGTCCATGTACTATTTAATATGTAGGTTACTTGTTAAACACTGTTAAAATGAGTTTCCAACATAAATAAAGCAAATATTATTAAAGTTTGTTTTCCAAGAAAATACTATTTCAGTTTTACTACTAAAAAAAAAATCATGTTTAATTTAATGAGTTGAATTATGATTGTAATTTTTTGTTTACGGTTTTTTGTTTATTTACTTATAATTTGCATGTATTTATTTATTTGTTTATGTACTGACTGTTTGCACACATGTATGCTTTGAAACCAAACGTGAAGGGTTTCTTGGGCCAAGGAATGATTTTAACTATTACCACTAGGGGGAAGCCTTTGCCTATGTCTGCTGTATGTCAAGACCCTGTTAACAGAAATGCTTTTATGACTGTTTTGTTTGCACTTACTCTACCAGTCAAAAGTTTTTGAACAGTAAGATTTGTAATGATTTTTAAAGAAGTCTCTTCTGCTCACCAAGTCTGCATTTATTTGATCCAAAGTAGAGCAAAAACAGTCAAATTTGGAAATAGTTGTAGTATTTAAAATTACTGGTTTCTATTTGAATATATTTTTAAAATGTATTTTATTCCTGTGATTTTAGAATTAATAATACATTTTTAGCATCACTACTCCAGTCACATTATCTTTCAGAAATCATTCTAATTTTCTGATTTGCTGCTCAAAAACATTTATTATTATTATTATTATTATGTTGAAAACAGCTTTTCAGGTTTCTTTGATGAATACAGAGTTCAGAAGAACAGAACTGATCTGAAATATAAATCTTTTGTAACATTATAAATGTCTTTATTATCACTTTTGATCAGTTTAAAGCATCCTTGCTAAATAAAAGTATTAATTTCTATAATTTCATTGCCAGAAAAAAATATATATACTGACTCCAAGCTTTTGAATGGTATAGTGTATAATGTTTAGTGTAATGCTTTTTTTTTTAATTTCAGATAAATGCTGATCTTTGGATCTTTCTATTCATCAAAGAATAAAAAAAAATGTACTCAAATGTTTTAAATATTGATAATAATACTAAAATAATAATAAAAAAGAAAACTGGAGTAATGATGCTAAAAAAATGTAGCTTTGATCACAGGAATAAATTACATTTTTAATGTAATTAAATTACATTTTAAATAAGACAAATATTTAACATTTTTTACTATTTTTCTGTGCTCTGGATCAAATAAATGCAGGTTTGGTGAGCAGAAGAGACTTCTTTAAAAAAAAACATTACAAAAAAAAAAAAAAAAACTTTTGACTGGTAGTGTAAATATACCAACAATTACAACTATTCAAATATAGTTTTTAATTCATGTTTCATATATAACAGAATTAGGCTACATCACAGATGAACTCTTTCCCATGCTCTGTCAATGTCTAAGTACATTTCAGATCACAATAGAGATGTTAATGATTGATGCAGTGTTTTGACTATGCCATACTAACATGACATTAGTGTTGTCTAATGACAGTTGTTCCTCTTTACTCACAGCTATGTTTTATTCAAATGATGATCCCCTTCATCCAGTGTTTATGGAAATCACTGAGTGCTGATGCTGTAGATGTGTGGTTTGATAAACTCTTAACTCCCACCTCACCTTTACTCACAATGATTTTGCATGTTTTGAAGGCACATGACATGATACTTAAAACACTTAAAACAGAATTGATGAGCAGCTACCTAGCAAACTACCTATGAATATGTTATGATAATAAGGCCCTAATTTGGTGTGTGCTGCTCTCTGTAGGTCTGTTCTCTGTATGGCCTTTCATCTTTTATGTGCATCTGCTTACACGTATGTCATGCACTCATTCATGAACGCAACATCTCAGCATCTTATGCTTCTTCTTCTGAAGGACGGCTATTGTATTATGTGTATATATATTCTAATGTAGACTATAATTTTCGTGTGGGCAATTTCTCAAAATGTATTGTTATCAAAGCAGAAGGTAACCACCATCTACTATCTGTGTGTGTGTTTATATAGTATGCAGGCATACAATCAGCAATAAACAAGTTGTAGTCACAAATGTCTCATTCTTATCCAAATAATGCATTATATTATATTATATTATATTAATTTTTTTACTTTTTTTAAGTCTTAATATATCTAGGGCTGTTAGAGTGAAAAGTGGGAAATATTTTTTATTTTTTTCATTCTTGATGAAATGTTTACATAACCATTTTTACCAAAATGTTTATTTAGTGTCAATATAACAATATTAATATCTAATAAAATTGAATATTATATAAATTGTATGTATAATAATATGAAATACTCAATAATATGAAATATTAGCAATATAAAAGTAAACAATATACAGCAGGTTTATCAAGAATCTTATATGAAATAAAGTAAACATAAACTGAAATATATATTTATTTTCATTGAGTTATTTTAACTTGATGTACTAAAATGCTAAAACTGAAATAAAAAGTAAAGAAAAACCAAAAAAAAACAACACTGTCAGAAAAAAGGTACCACAGAGGTACAATTTTGTTACTAGGGGAACAAAACATATAATGGTACCTTTAAACAAGGTCCTTAGGGTAACCAAATGTTGTGTTCCCAAAATGTGTTTTAAAAATGCAACTAGAGGTACAAAATTGTACCCCTACCACCCCAATGAGTAAACTTAAAATGAAAACAAAAATATAAAAAAAATTATAATAATTTAAACTAATAAAAAATATATATAATAGAATACTAATAACAGTTTTTATTTAATTATTTTATTTTATTATATTATCATATAATTAAACATATTATTGTATTGTATTGTATTGTATTATATTTTTGTTATTATTATTTTTTAAGTCTTTATAATATTTCTAGGGCTCTCAGAATGGATTTTTTTTTTTCATTTTGAATGAAATGCATGACCATTTTTATCAGAATGTTTATTTAGCAATATAACGATATAAATATCAAATAAAATTGAATATTATAACCCTAACCCTATTATATAAATTGTGTATATAATAATATGAAATATTAGCAATATAGAAGTAAACAATATACAGCAGGTTTATCATAGTTAACAAAGACAAATAAAAAAAAACGTATTTGGAATAAAATAGCATTAAATTAAATCTTGTACAGACTACAGACAAAATAAAATATATATTTTTTTTATTTTAAGTATAATTAAAATGAAAACAATTACTAAAAAATATAATAGTACCTCAATGACAGTTTTTACTCTATTTTTAATAGTAAAATAAACATGAAAATTGCTTTAAAAACATTATTAAAGTTAAAAAGGATATGTATTTTGCTATCCTGACTATTCACAATTTTATGGTTTGATCATTTGCACCGTGCCTCACAGGGCTCTACACTGCGATCATTTCAGTTGCATTTGCGATTGAAAACTTTGTTTGTAAATGAGATATTAATTTAATACAAGAGTTAAATAAATAAGAAAATAATATTAAGTGCCATACATTGTCTGACTATAACACTTTTGCCTGATTTTGCTCTATTTCGTCGTCAAAAATAATTTGAAACAAGTCACAACTGAGTGGTGTTTCGTTTATGAATGAACGTGCGTTTTTAAACTAATCCAGTGAGTCAATGATTAAATTCCCCATTCATAAATACAGTCACTTGATTTGTTCCTGAATGAATCAGCCGTTTGAACAAATCAAATTAATGAATGATTCCGTAATTAAATCAGTAACTTGCCGCCACCTACTGGCAGTTTTAGTTTCCTTTTAAAGCATCTTCTTTTCAGTTATTTAAATCATTTTATATTTCTGTATTCAAAATTTTATATTTAAAACATTAATCTCAACATGAATTTATGAATTTGATTGCACTCATGCCACCTCTGAGCCTCATTAAACACATGAAAATACACCTACAAGCCACTTTTGTGCTGTTCTGTGCCACTTCCGTAGTACAAATTAATTTTGTTAATACTGATTTCATTTAATTGGTAACTTATTCTTATTTTATTTGTTCTTATTATGTTGTTATATTAAGTTTTTTTAAACTAACATTCTTTTAATAAAGTTAGAAAAATGCAATTACAAAGGTAAAAACAAAATTCCCCTGTAAATTACTTTAAAGAGTCAAATATCACCTCGTATTGGGAAGGCTAATTTTTGATCAGATGTTTTATTATTGATTAGAAGGTGCTCCTGAAATTTTGACTGTGCTGTGTGAAATTTTCACAAGCGCTCCTAAAAAGAAAAGTAAGTGTAGACCCTTTCCTCATTTTTTCACATTTCCGTGACTGACAGAACAGATGTTTTTTGGGATGTGACCTGTAGATAAGGACCTACATTTATGCCATTTACCTTCTTCATTCAAACGCCTATACACACACTACATGTACAGAAACAATTTTCACATTTTCCTCACTGATATTCTCAGTGGACTTGTTATTAGTTTCGGCCCACATTCGGCCCCAGCATATTGGTAACCATGGAGACAAGAGAACAGTGTTAATCACAGAGGATTCGCTGTTTGAAATGCATGCAGCTCTGATTGATTCAAATACAGGATTGCATTATTGTAGTCACAGTGTGTGTAACTTCATTTCACAGAGAATGATGTCACAAATCTTAAACAAATATTGAAGCGATACAGTACATTTAACTGCATTGAGAAGTATAATTAAAAATCTATGATACCTGTCACTATCGTATATTTAATAAATTACATTTTGCTGTCAAATGCAGCAGTCATCAATACATTTCAGTTTTGTCGAAATCACCCCAATAACTGCATTACAAATAGATTAAAGTAAAAATGACAAATCTGCTCATTCAGCATTTCAAACCTTGACTGAATAGTATTTTATATGGAGATTTGTAGCTCTTTCTGTAACCTCTGCTATGTAAGTGAGGTATAGTCACGAATTATCCACTCCGTATATTTATAAGTGTGTGTGTGGAACAAGTGAACTCAACAGTGATTCATGGAAAGACATAAGTAACGTCTTCTTGAACCATGCTGTTTATTAAACCAAATCTCCATGACAACAGCAACGACCAAATGAGACGGACCTTTATAAAGAGTGCTTTATATCATAGAGCATTTATACTGGAGAGGATGAATATGCAAATATGCTATTGGTTTTTCCTTTGCTGGCCCTCTCAAACCTCATCTACTCTATCAAATCTGTTGTGATATTGGTATCTGTCGAAGAAGCCATTTGCATTTAAGGAATAGTTCACCCAATAATAAGTATCTGCTGAAAATTTACTTCCCCTCAGGCCATTCATGATGTAAATGAGTTTGTTTCTTCATCAGAACAGATATGGATGAAATTTAATATTACATCTTACTCACCAATGGATCTTCTGCAGTGAATGGGTGCCGTCAGGTGCCGTCCAAACATCTGATAAAAACATCACAATAATCAAAAAGTAATCCACACGACTCCAGTCCATCAATTAACATTTGTGAAGTGAAAACCTGCATGTTTATAGTCAACAAATCCACCATTAATGTGTTTTAACTTTAAACTGTCCCTTCTGGACAAAATACCAGTTCATAATCCATAACAGGGTTGAAAATTAACGAGAGCTTGTGGCAAAAATGCCAGCAAAATGAACAAAAATGCCCCATAAATTCAAGGCAAAGGGGCAAAAAACACCCCTGCATAATTAAACAATGTAGTACGGCTGTCGCGATTAAAATTAAATGTGAAAATGAATGGAAAGTATCAATTCACGGAATTACATCTACATTCGCTCACACTGCATCAGCTTTTACGTGCTGTTTTGTACTGCGTTGAGCCGTATAACCAATCAAACGCGTTTCTGTTGAACTTAGAAATGCATTGACCAATCCGAGGAGCTTAGATTAGCCAGCGCTGAAACCGCGCCAATCAGAAGCGCTTAGATTAGTCAGCGCTGAAAACGCACCAATCAGAGGCGCTTGGATTAGTCAGCGCTGAAAACGCCGGAGCTGCTGAGTGCGTACGCTCGCGAATTCCCTCGTCATTAACAACACAGTGCAGAAACGATGTAAATAAAAGATAAATTTCATAGCTTTAGTGACTATAATGGGAGTTTTTCACATAACTTGTTCTAGACTAGACTAACGTCCGACCGACATGTTGGTCTTGGAAGCCAGAATGTGACGTGCCCAAAACGAAACAATAACGTTTTATATGGTTTTCTATATCGATATTAATAATCATTATTACAATATAAAGAGCAGTAATCTACAATAATGATTTTTGTCATAATATTGCAGCCTTATGAGCTCCTGTATTTTACATGTATAATTTAGATACAATTTTAAACAGTCAGTATAAAATAATGATTAACGTAATTGGGTAAATGTAAGTATTTGACATTAAGCACAACATATGTTTTTTATAATAATAAGGTGATTATAAAAATTGTCCTCACAAAAAAAAGTTCATTTCTGACCCTGATCCATAATAATGTTTCCTCTAGTAAAAAAGTGAACTCTCACAAAAAGTTGTCCTCTCACATCAAAAAGAACTGATATATTTGTTTATAGCTGTTTCAGACTGTTTTTGCTTGCTTTACCTGTGCATATTTTTCTCCTGATTCAGACAAGATGAATGGAGAAAGCAATAATACGTATAGACGATATTTTATTTGAGTCCTATAAAACTTAGTTGGAAACAATTTAAAGTTAAAAACTGTTTGGACTGCAGAGGATCCATTTGTGAGCATGTGATATAATATTAAATTTCTCCAAATGTGTTCAGATGAAGAAACGTTTTGAATGGCCTGAGGGTGAGTACATTTTCAGCAAATTTTCATATTTGGGTGAACTATTTTTTTTAAGTAGAGCTGACTGAAACTTGTCCCGAGTTCAAATGCAGCTGTCTTTAGGAAGGTGTGAATGTGCAAAGCTGTCCTGAAGCATTTTTTCTTGTGATTATCCCTGTTTAAGTCCACAACAAAGCAGTAAACAAACATGGCCCTGCTGCTTTTGTCCTATGCATTAAACCTCTACATGTCACAACAAAAGGAAGTGTAGGTTGTCCTGGAGGATTGCTATAGTAACCACGAGGGTGGTGTTTTGCGCATAACAAGGAAGGCGGAGGGAGAAATGCAGAGAGATGCACGGGCCTTCAAAGAGCAAGATTTTAGTGAGAAAGAAACACATCGTGCTGGCATATAGTCAGTTGATCTTCTTCTCTCAATTTAAAACATGTCCTCACATGTGGCTAAACAGGATTGAATAAAACAACAAAACTAAGCGTTAATCAGTAAATAAAAAAGGCAACATTACAGGATGATTCAACATGCATCATGTGTGAGATGAGATGGAGGGGGTCGTGATTAACACACACACACTTGTTTAAGCCCAGATGGCTGTCTTGAGTGGCCAGAATGTTCTCATAATTCATTCACAGATATATACATGTGTACCAAAAAAAAGCATTCTCGTAGCTTCAGAAAATTACGGTTTAACCACTGATGTCACATGGACTATTTTAACGATGTACTCGAACGTGTCAGTTGTGCTGCTGTCTATGTAGGGTCAGAAAGCTTTCGGATTTCATCAAAAATATCTTAATTTGTGTTGTGAAGATGAACAAAGGTCTCACAGGTTTGGAACAACATGAGGGGAGTAATTAATGACAGAATTTTCATTTTTGGGTGAACTATCCCTTTCAAGCTTGTAGTTAACAATAATAATCTTATCTGAAACACACAGTGTGTGATTCATCACATGACTGGTGTTTTTTATATTAATAGGCAGCAATACCTTCCTCTTGGTGAGGTTTGTCATGGAGATCAGTGATAACAATCAGCATATGGTCACAGGAACTAAAACCTCTTTGAGGCCCAAGAATGAAACTTGAATTCAAAATAACCTTCATTCACCTCTGTTCTTAAGTACCATGAATAATACTGTTATTCACTAAAAAAAGCAAATACACATATAAATTCAAAGCTTGGCCTATAATGCAACTTTCCCTGCATGACCTCAGTGATCTTTCTGATACTCGTCTGGAGGCAAAACAAAGTGACTCAGCAGAACTGTAATTACATTCGTCTTGCAGCCTGCACTATTTGTCCCCTGGCCGTGTACTCACCAACAGAAAGAGAGAGAGAGAGAGAGTTACCCTGCCAATTTAATCAATGTAGGTTGAGAGCTCAGTGCATCATGTACTACTGTGAGAATGACGTCACTGTTGGACAGAAGTGTAATTATCATTCTAATACAATAATGTTCAGGTATTCGGGGATTTAGAATGTTGTGAAATTAGGCGTGGTAAAAGCCCCACCTGTGATAAGAGCATTAAGCTGACCAATTGTTCTGATCTCTGTAGTTTCACTTCTTTCACCATATCCAAAACCTTAAAATCCTTATTAAGCACATCAGATGATGAGGATATTTTTTAAAGGAAAATCAGGGATAATCAAGTCTATCAAAAGGTTATAAATGTTTATATGTTTCTTTAAAATGTCTTTAAAGTATTTAAAATGCAGATTAGAGTCCTTTTAATATACACTACCAGGCCAAAAGTTTTTGAACAGATTTTTAATGTTTTTTTTTTTTTAATAGTCTCGTCTGCTCTCCAAGCCTGCATTTATTTGATCCAAAGTACAGCAAAAGCAGTATTTAAAAAAAAAAAAAAAAAAAAACTGTTTTCTATTTGAATATATTTTAAAATGTAATTTATTCCTGTGATTTCAAAGCTGAATTTTAAGCATCATTACTCCAGTCACATAATCCTTCAGAAATCATTCTACTATTCAAATTATCTGCTCAGAAAACATTTCTTATTATTAATTATTATTATTAAATTGAGTAAAATTAGTACTTATTTTCAGGTTTCTTTGATTATCTAAAGTAGAAATCTTTTGTAACATTATAAATGCCTTTATCAAATGTCTTTTGATCAATTTAAAGTGTCCTTTAAATAAAAGTATTATTTCTATAATTTCTATAATATATATATATATATATATATATATTGATTTCAAATCTGTTTTAAACATTAATAATAGTAATAATAATTAAACAGCAAATCAGCATATTAGAATGATTTCTGAAGCATCATGCGACACTGAAGACTGGAGTAATGATGCTGAAAATTTAGACTTGAAATCACAGGAATAAACAAATTTTGAAAATAAAATATTTTAAATAGTAAAAAAATATTTCCCAATATTACTGCTTTGCTGTATTTTGGAACAAATAAATGCAGGCTTGGTGAGCAGAAGAGAATTCTTTAAAAACATTAAAAATCTAACTGTTCAAAAACTTTTGACTGCTAGTGTATTAATAATAATTAAATAATTTTGATAACTTTAAAGGAGCTATCTGATGCCTATTTTCCACAAGTTGGTATGATTCTTTAGGGTCTTCATGAAATGTCTGTAACATACTTTGGTTAAAATTCCTCAATGGCTGTATAAAACAACCTTTTTACCTTGTCAAAAGCAGCGCTGTTCACAGCGATCTGTCCTGGTGCATGTCTCTTTAAATGCTAATGAGCTCTGCTCACCCCACCCCTCTCTTCCATTTTTTGTGTATTTGGTACAGTGTTGCCAAGCCCACGGAATTGGGCTACTTTACCACTGCTGCCATGGGTTGTTTTTGATGTTTTTGAATGTTATATTTAGCCTCTGAAATACAAATTTACCATTGGAACCCTGACAAAAAACATGTATTTTATCCCCTGGGAATGTGATTTTTAACAGGGGACCCTCCTTAAAATGTGATTGGGCTAGTTTTGAGTAGCAGTTGGGCAGGTTTTGTTGTTACCATCAAAAACAAAACTAACCCACTGCATCCTCAGTGGCTCTGAAGTCAGGAGAAAATGAAGACTCTTATATTCACATTTACATCCAACTATTAAACACCTGCATTGCTTACGAGACATTGTCGCTGCTCAAGTACAATTTGCTGAGGAATGTCTCCGTTAAGTCATCCTGAGGCCCTCTAGTGGGCCCTGGCTACTGATAACTGCTCTATTCATATTAGTTGTGCTCTGAAAAGAGAATGCAGTGCTGGTTAAATATACATGATTATTATGCTGCTAGCAAACAACAACAACAACAAAATCACAATGCACTCCTAATTTCCTACAGCTATTAATGGAGAATGCTTTTTGCAGCCACGTATCCAGCAGTTCTACCAGCAGGGTCATGCTAACCAGCAAAATCCTGACCTCACATTTGCAATAGCAAAAAACAGTGTTTCTGTGGTGGCACAAAAGCACGTCTAATAAACTGAAAGGCAGCAGAGTGAACAGAACAATTATCACAGTCTTCAAAAAAGATCATAAGAGGTGATTAAAAAATATAATGGAGTGTAAAGTTCCTATGATCTGACAGCCACACCTGTTACCAGCTGCTGTTCTCTCTCACTACAGTCAGCAGACATCTGATTTCTAATCAGTGAATGGTTTGAATATGAATTTAATAGGCGGGTGTGCTTGAGTTCTCCTGAGTCACCAGCAGCTTCATGAGACACACCCTACATCTACAGTCAGAGCACTGCATTTCCTCACAGGAAGCAGGTCACTAACACCGTAAAAATAATGTTATTCAGCAATGACTGAGCACCTGACTGAAATTTTATAGACTTAAGCTTTATTTTACATAACTTTCAACCACTCAGAACACCCTAGCAACAGCATAGCAACACAAATCAAAACAACTCAGAACACCCTGGCAACCACATAGCAACACAAATCAAAACCACTCAGAACACCCTAGCAACCACATAGCAACACAAATCAAAACCACACAGAACACCCTGGCAACCGCATAGCAACATAAAATTAAAACCACTCAGAACACCCTGGCAACCACATAGCAACACAGATCAAAACCACACAGAACACCCTAGCAACCACATAGCATCTAGTCTGCACACCCTAGAAACTGCATAGTAACAAACCATAAACTCCCAAAAAAAATTGCACAGAAACACATTCAAACCACTCAGCACAGCATAGCAACTGCATAGCAACACATTAAACCACTCTGCACAGCCTAGCAACTGCACAGCAACATATTAAACCACTCAGCACAGCCTAGCAACTGCATAGCAACACAGTAAACCACTCTGCACAGCCTAGCAACTGCATAGCAACAAATTAAGCCACTCAGCAAAGCCTAGCAACTGCATAGCAACACATTAGACCACTCTGCACAGCCTAGCAACTGCGTAGCAACACATTAAACCACTCAGCACAGCCTAGCAACTGCAAAGCAACACATTAAAACCATTCGAAACAACTACTTAACTCCATATAGACGAATTAAAACAAGTCAGCACACCCTAGAAACTGCATAACAACAAACTAAAA
>JAHKKF010473906.1:0-11237 GCA_019740295.1 Labeo calbasu
AATTGGTGGGTTTTTGTTAAATGTGAGCCAAAATCATCACAATTAAAAGAACCAAAGACTTAAACTACTTCAGTCTGTGTGCATTGAATTTAATACACAAGTTTCACAATTTGAGTTGAATTACTGAAATAAACGAACTTTTCCACAACATTCTAATTTATTGAGATGCACATATATTACATTTATGAATTTGACAAAAGATGGTGCATAAATTTAATAAGGTTAGAAAAATTAATCAGAAATGTATGAACAATGTAATTTTTATGGATCTGTAAGTAATAAGTATTAAATTTACCAAGCAAGCAAATAAAATAAATAAATAATTACATACATACCTAAGCCTTATTTTCTAAAGATGCAGACAAACCAAGTCCTATGTTTGGTGGATCTTATTTTATTTAAAGTTGGTTAACGTAAGACATCAATGTTAATATAAGGTACCTAACTTTAGTAATCCAACAAAATATATTACAAATGACTTTTTAAAGCATGTATTTTGTAATCTGTAGTGGAAAACATTTTAAAAATAACCTTCCCAACCTTGTTCATGCATTCCCTGGGAATTGAACCCATAACATTGACGTTGCGAGTCCCAAAGTCTACTGCGTGTTTTTATACGATATGATCAGCATTACAGTTTGAGTGAAAAACTGAACTGAAATGGACATGAATTTCAGATGTCCTTTGACAACAGCTCTGAATCTGCAGCAGCTCCTCAAGATTTCGCAAGATTGTGTATTTCTCTTACCACATCCTTAATACCAGCTGAGCATTGTTTAAATGTCACAGCCTGTCTTACTGTGGTTGTTGATCATGTGCATCCTTTTGTGGTCATCAAACCATCTTCAGAGTTACTTTCAGTAGGTTAAGAGCATCCCATAAAGTACAGTACAGACACCTAGTACAGTCCTATTATTCAGTAATGTGGAATAAAAATATATGAGTTGAATAAATTAATCCTGTCAGGGAGTTACACAAAATGTTGAGGGTATTACGTATTACAAAACAAAAGCAGTCATCCTTTGTGATCCCTGTTCACGCAAAAAGGACTAAAATGCTGTATTATTCACACCTGGCCAGTTTTCACAAATTCACATTTTCAGTTTATGTAATAGATAAGAGACTGATAACAGTATTGTTTATGAGACTTTGAACTTTGAAACACATTTTCAAAAGCTGGCATTTCCAGGCCCCCAAAACACCTTTGTCGTGTGAAAGAACGACCAAAGAGCACAAGTTCATCACTGGGGTTCCTCAGGGTTCAGTGTTCGCTCCTCTTCTTTTCTCCGTTTACACAACTTCACTGAGAGCGACAGCCTGGTCACGCACTGTCAATATCATCACTTTTTTAATGACAGATTGCTTGTGATGTGCTTCGTTATGCAAGTAATTTTGGAAAACCTTCTGCTAAATTAACAGTTTAAGAATAATTAGATGTTGTGAAAAGGTACATTTATATAATTTTTGCGATGTGTCACCGCAAATAAGCCTGACTGATGGAAAGTGAACCTTGAGGCCTGTGTGCTGTACATGGTTTGTGTTCGAGTCTTTCTGTCTTCAGTCATAAAGAAATATGTTTTTTGAGGAAAACATTTCAGGAATGATCTCCATATAGTGGACTTCTACAGTGCCCGTAAGTTTGTACTTCCAAAATGCAGTTTAAATGTGGCTTCAAAAGGCTCTAAACGATTCCAGGAGAGGAAGAAGGGTCTTATCTAGCAAAACAATTGGTTATTTAAAAAAAAAAAAAAAAAACACTAGTACAGTTTAAATACTTTACAATACACAGACTACGCATGCGCAAGCATAGAAGTCCACTATATGGCGATCTTTCCTGAAATGTTTTCCTCAAGAAACTATTTCTTTACGACTGAAGAAAGAAAGACATGAACATCTTGGATGACAAGGGGGTGAGTACATTATCTGTAAATGTTTGTTCTGGAAGTAAATTAATCCTTTCAGTGATCAACACGATCACTGAATATGAACAGCTCACTGTTTTCCTGGTGCTCGCGTTCTCAATGTTTCTGATGAATCTTTTCTGGGAACGTCCTAGGCTTTTCCGTGCTGATGGCCTGCACCCCAGCAGAGTCGGAGCTCCAGGACGCTACGCTCCATTTTTTTAAATTTTCAAATAACTGTTATGATGGCTTTTGTTCTGAACGCTTAAATGATAGTACTTGCACTGTCCAGTCTATAAAGACTGTGTTTGTTTTTCGAATAGTGAGGTCAAAACATAAATTTAATGTAGGATCTAGAAAAAATCTGATCATGATTAAACCAGAAAAATGCAAAATAAATGAACAGAAACAAATTTTAAAGCTTGGGCTCCTAAACATTAGATCACTTGCACCCAAAGCAGTTATTGTGAATGACATGATCACAGATAATAGTTTTGATGTACTCTGCTTAACCGAAACCTGGCTAAAACCTAATGATTATATTGGTCTAGATGGGTCTACTCCAAACTACTGTTATAAGCATGAGCCCCATCAGAGTGGTCGTGGTGGTGGTGTTGCAACAATATATAGTGATATTCTCAATATTACTCAGAAAACAGGGTACAGGTTTAATTCATTTGAAATACTTTTGCTTAATGTTACTCTATAAGATATGCAAGAGCAATCTCTCCTATCTCTTGTTTTAGCTACTGTGTACAGACCGCCAGGGCCGTATACAGATTTCCTAAAGGAATTTGCAGAATTCCTTTCAGAACTATTGGTTAATTTTGATAAAGCGCCAGTTGTCTGAGATTTTAACATTCACTGTTGGGGATTGCCCCACTGAAAGCTGGTATTTGTGTTATTGAGCGCTGCAGAGCTCTGGTCAGGGAGTTGGAGTCATCAGATAGAGTTTAGCCGTTTATTGTACAAAGCAACCCATATACACGCAGTGTACTTGAGGTAGTTTCTGGAAATTAAAATAACAGAAATAAATACTTACTGTCCAAATAACTTCACAAATATAACAACTGTTGCATCAATATTAGACAACTGGTAAAATGCAGTAATATATGAAAGACAAACAAAGAGGTATCAATCTAACAATTGTGCAATGAATTGTATGAACAAACGGGAATGTATCATTATTTCCATCACTAGTAATAGCAATTATTACAAGGCATTATCATACAGAACTGCAAACTTAGGAGGATTGTAAACATTTCCAGCACGAGCACTTATGTTAGCGGCTTAACGCGGCTGTTTAACGGTGTAATCACGTTCAAAAAGAATGCTAAATATCATCATCATTATCCTATAATCAACATCAGGATTACACACATATCAATCACCATCAACACTTCGTGTCATTTTAGCAACAAAGTAAACTTGCTGCTTCACAAACTTTATCTTGCACATCAACACGGCATTGGTCACAGCATGACTGCGCTCTGACTGTGCCATTGGCGTGATGCTGGCGTAAATAAGAGCATCACACACTTAACAACTTACTCTTAAAGGGAGAGAATTAGCAACAGCCGCCCCCACATTTGAGCAGCAAATGGGTAATCAGGGGAATTCTCTAAGTGTCTTTGGGGTCACCTTCTAGAGCAGGCAACTGTATCAGGCGAGCAGCTGGTCTGAGGTACGTTTTGCCATCAATGACAACTTCAGCAGTCCGCACACATCCGTTGGTACTGGTCAATGTCCTTCGCACTTTACCTATGGGCCACTGAGCCCTTGGGAGTTGTGGATCCACAAGCAGTACAATAGAGTCTACTTCTGTCTGGAGTGTAAGCAGGTAGTTTCTTGTGAACTATATCCAGAATTGGTCCACAATGTTTTGACAGTGACACCACCTTCACCACCCCATGTCTCCGGGAGCATAAGCTACCTGGGGGAGTGATGCATTCCGCCGCCCCATAAGTAAAAGGTAAGGAGTGATTGGATCAATGTCAGCGACGTCGGTGGAGGCATATCCTAGTGGTTTTGAATTGAGGATCCCCTCCACTTCCACTAGAACAGTGGACAGAACCTCCTCCGTCACTGCTTGGCTCCCGACAGCTACCTGGAGAGCATTCTTTATGGAGCGGACCTCTTCTTCCGACATCCCACAAAAATGTGGAGCGCTGGGTGGGTTAAATTTGAAGCTGATTTGGTGGTCTGCAAGACGAGTTTGGAGGTCTGGTTCCATACTAGAAAAGGCTTCCCATAAGTCTCGTTCTGCTTCACGGAAGTTGGTGCCACAGCCCAAATGGATCTCCTTTGGTTGACCTCTTCTGGCTATGAATCTGTGGAGTGTGAGAAGGAGGCGTCCACATTCATAGAATTAAGGAGTTCAATGTGAACTGCCCTCGTAGTGAAACATTTAAAGATGAGGCCCCAGCACTTTTCATTACGCTTTCCTATCTTGACCAGGTATGGGCTGAAGCAGTCAACGCCTGCTGAGTAAAAGGGTGGACAGAGCAGTCAGAGGCGTTTTGGTGGTAAATCCGCCATTTGTGGGACCTTTGGCTGGGCTCTCCAATGCTGACAGGACAGACAGTTGAGTTGATGATGCTTGATGGCCTGACATCCCCTTAGAATCCAATACTGTGTCCGCATTTCAGCACAGACTCTCTCGGTTCCTGGATGTAATAGCCGCTCATCAAATTCTTTAATAAGGAGCTTCGTGATTGTGTGTTTAGGATCCAGCACAATGGGGTGGATCTGTTCTGGTTCTGAGTCTGCCAGCCTCATTAGTCGCCCCCAACTCTTAACAGGTTAGTCAGTGAGTCCCACTCGGGAGTGAGGTTGACTAGTCGACTGTGCACGGGCACAGATTTCTGTGCTTTCAGGGCAGCTGCTACTTCCGAGAAGCTCTAGGCTTGACATGATCTCAGCAGAACAGCTTCTGCTTCTCTATTAGTCATGGGTACACTTGATGTGGCTGCTCCTTGACAGGCTTGTCGAGTCGCCTCCACCAGTTCTTGCCAGGTACTGAATTGGGTGACATCAGGAAGACTGGAATTAGCTTCAGCTGTCATTATGGAGTAGCAGGATAAGGCCTTCAGTTCTGATACTGCCTCTGTTGGTGTTACTGTGGGTTTCTTAGGCCAGTGTTGGGGGCTCTGTCTTAAGAATGCAGGCCCTTGGTTCCATCGACTGGGCTTAGAGAGGCTTTGGAGGGTTTTACTTATGGAAGATGAGCTACGACTGCTGGATGACTGCTGGCCCACTGTCTGAGGTCGAACCCTCCTTCTGCCAACATCCTGCATAACTGATCCACTGTTTGCTTGGCTGCAGAGACCATAGAGAAGCTGGTCAGACAATTATCCACGTGGAAGCTTTGAAGCACTATCTGTTGCAAACCTGGGTATTTGCCTTCAGAATTGTAATCATGATGCTGCAGGGCAAAGATGGCACAGCATGACTGTTTGTTGTGCCAAATGGCAGAACCTCATAGACGCCCGGAGGGTGTTCACTCTGCAGAGCTCTTCAAATGAAACGGAGAAAGGGTCTGTCAGTCGGCAGTAGACGGACCTGATGAAACATGCCCTTAATGTCTGAACTCACTGCAACCGGATGCTGCCTGAATCTTAGGAGTACCCCTGGGAGGAGTTGATCATTCAGGGACAGGGCGTGATGTCTGAAGGAGCAGTCGAACACCACCGTGATTTATTGTTATGGCTCACCAGGTGATGAGGCAAATACCATGCCTCTGCTGGCTGTGTTGCTTCCCTCTGGTCGAGTTTGACTGCATAGCCTGCCTCTATAAATTTAGCAATCACTTGTGAATGGATTGAGGATTTCTTTACTTGACTTGAAGCCATCCTGCAAAGTCTTGTAGGTTGTACGAGTTGATGCTGGGAGAGTTGAGCTTCCCTTGTATCTGGAGATACTCTATGAAGCCATCTCTTAAGAACTTGGGCAGCTTACTAAGCAAGCAATCTACATGTGAGCAGCAGTTCAGTTCCATGCCTCTGGGACCCTCCAATGACAACAGCATACTCACTAAGAGGTGGACACGGAGAGTGAAACTCTGAAAGCTCAGAGCATCATTGGGTTTCACTTCTGGCGCTGTAAGGATTGCTGCAATCTCGCTCTGCGCCAACTGGTGGGGCTGACCGTATTGCAATTGGAGAGCCTGCATAGCTGCGGAGTATGAAATGAATGATGGCGGCAGGACTGGTCAATCATCTGGGCTTCAGGAAGTTTGAGGTGTTTCAGCAAAATGTGGTATCTATATTTCTCACCCAGCTCTGCATGAGGTTCAAGAAAGGTTATCAAGTGCTTGCTTGAGGTTCGCAAACTCCCTTTCATTGTCATTAACAAAGTCTGGCTAGCTTGAAGAGAGTGGAGCAGTGACCTGTTCTCTTGAAGAAAGTGCAACTGCCAGATGGACGTAAGGCACAGTGGGGAGCTGTGCCATTTATGTTGATAATACAAATGATGCATTAGGACTTGTGTTTATTGACCTAATAAACTCTTTTGGAGTCAAGCAAAATGTCACCGGTCCCACTCATCATTTTAATCATACGCTAGATTTAATTATATTGCATGGAATTACTCTTACTGATATAGATATCGTATCTCAATGATGTGTCTGACCACTTTCTTGTATCGTGCATGCTGCGTATTACTGATATTAACTATATGGCTCCGCGTTATCGTCTGGGCAGAACTATTGTTCCAGCCACCAAAGATAGATTCACAAATAACCTGCCTGATTTATCTCAACTGCTCTGTGTACCCATTAATACACAGGATCTAGACAAAATCAACAGCAACATAGGCACCATCTTCTCCAATCCGTTAAACGCTGTTGCCCCCATCAAATTGAAAAATGTTATAGAGAAACGTACTGTGCCATGGTACAACAGTATTACCATTCTCTCAAGAAAGAAACTCGTAATCTTGAGCACAAATGGAGAAAAACTATATTGGAAGTTTTTAGAATTGCATGGAAAAACAGTATGTCCAGATATAGATAGGCTTTAAAAACTGCCAGGGCAGAGCATATCCGTAAATTCATAGAAAATAACCGAAACAATCCAAGGTTTTTATTTAGCACAGTGGCTATATTAACAAATAACCCGATCTAAATATTCCCTTACAGTTTAATAGTAATGACTTTATGAATTTCTTCACTGATAAAATAGATAACATCAGAAATACTATAACAAATGTAGATTCTACAGAGTCTAATATGTCAGCTTCTTTCCCCACGCCCAAAGAAAAACGTCTAGGTTACATCTGTAACCCTTGTTCCTTGAAGGAGCGAACGGAGACGTTATGTTGAGTGACGTATTTGGGATCGTACTTGGGAGCCCAATCACCTCTGAGCTAAAGAGAAAAGGCCAATGAAAATTGGCGAGTGGATCTTGCATGGCAAGTCACTCCCCCGTACATAAGGGTATATAAGATGGCGGCGTGCATCCACTCATTCAGGTTTTTGCCAAAACCCAGCATTCAGCATAGTTCAGGATTGAGGCAAGGGGACGTAACGTCTCCGTTCCCTCCTTCAGGGAACGAGGGTTACAGATGTAACCTAGACGTTCCCCCTCAGTCGTTCACTCCGATGTTACGTCGAGTGATGTATTTGGGATCGACCCATGGAAAACGCCACAATCCTGAACCACGTTACGTGGCTGAACGCAAATACTGACAGGCAAGCGTGTCAGTACAAATGGTTCGACACGTAACCTTCCCAACACCCTGTAGGCCGAAAGAGGACTAGCAGGGGTGCCAGATTTCTGAAGCAACCATTGGGGGGCGGAGCACATTAAGAAACTTGAATAATGTGGGATAGAGATAATACGATTTTTTTAGGGAAACACGGGTTTAGAGGGTTTTTCCATGGAATAATACTGAGACAGGATGCCACAACCGGAGGGTGAAGGAGGTCCACTACCAGAGCACAGTCACGGACTACTCCGTCCTAGTCCGGGCTGCGGGGCACGGAGGACCCAGTGTTCAAAAAAGGAACAACTGGGAAGAAGGCGCACGAATCCATAAGGAGTGGCGCAGCAAGCCAACACCGAGCCTGCCTCCCTGCGTTGATGTTATGTTAACACACGGGAGGAAACAGGCTCTACGTGGAGATTATAGAATCTCGCAAAGGTGTTAGGTGTCGCCCAGCCTGCAGCTCTACAGATGTCTGCTAGAGAGGCGCTGTGCGCCAACGCATAGGAGGAAGCAACACTCCGAGAGTCAGCTGAACCGAAATCTAGGCACGCTTCGTTAACAGAGGACGCTTGTAGGTCCCCTACCCTCTTGATAGAGGCGAGCGCAGTCAGGAGCACTGTCTTTAACAACAGGAATTTCAGCTCTACTGAACTGAGTGGCTCGAACGGGGCTCTCCTTAGGCCTAGGAGGACTACGGAGAGATCCCAAGAGGGAAAGAGACGTGGTCTAGGAGGGTTCAACCTTCTAGCACCTCTCAGGAACCTAGTGACCAAGTGGTGCTTGCCCAAGGACCTGCCATCCACTGCATCGTGATACGCTGCAATTGCTGCAACGTACACTTTCAAGGTGGAGGGGGACAGCCTCTGCTCCAACCCTTCTTGCAGAAAGGCAAGCACCACTCCGATCGAGCATCTCTGTGGGTCCTCTTGGCAAGAGGAACACCAATCAACGAACAGACCCCACTTCAGGGCATAGGCCTGCCTCGTAGAGGGGGCTCTAGCCTGGGTGGTAGTGTCTACCACGGCCTGGGGAAGGCCAGCGAGGTCTGCCGCGCCCTGTCCAGGAACCACACGTGGAGGTTCCACAGGTCGGGGCACGGGTGCCAGATCGTGCCCATCCCCTGAGAAAGAAGGTCCTTCCTCAGGGGAATTTTCCAGGGAGGGGCTGTCGCGAGAAGCATGAGGTCAGCAAACCAGGATCGGGTGGGCCAATAGGGCGCAACCAGCAGAACCTGCTCCTCGTTCTCCCTGATCTTGCACAGGGTCTGTGCAAGGAGGCTCACTGGGGGAAAGGCGTACTTGAGAAGCCCCCGGGGCCAGCTGTGTGCCAGCGCGTCCCTGCCGAGGGGAGCCTCGGTCAGGGAGTAAAAGAGCTGGTAGTGGGAGGATTCCAGGGAGGTGAACAGGTCCACCTGAGCCTTGCCGAATCGACTCCAAATTAGCTGGACTACCTGGGGGTGGAGTCGCCATTCTCCGGGATGGGTGAGCTGTCATGAGAGCGCATCGGCTGCATGATTGAGCTCTCCTGGAATGTGAACAGCACGCAGCGATTTGAGCCGCGTCTGACTCCAGAGGAGGAGATGGTGGGCGAGTTGCGACATGGCAGCATTCCGGGCAGCATTCCGGGGTAACGCAGACCCAGAAGGTACTGCGGTGCCATGCCCATCTCGGGATCCAGTCGTGTAGCCCACGCTAAAGTGGTCTCATATGAAGCAGGCCGAGTGGCGTTACAGCAGCTGCCATATGCCCCAGCAGCCTCTGGAAGTATTTGAGAGGGACCGCTGTCTTGTGTCTGAAAAGTTTCAGACAGCTCAGCATTGACTGCACACGCTCGTTTGCGAGACGTGCAGTTATGTTGACCGAATCTAACACCATACCGAAAAAAGAGATGCTCTGCACAGGGGAGAGCTTGCTCTTCTCCCAGTTGACCCGAAGCCCCAAGTGGCTGAGGTGCCGGAGCACAGCACAGGCCCTGTGCTGACACAACAGATCTTGAGTGTGAGCTATTATCAGCCAGTCGTCGAGATAGTTGAGGATGCGGATGCCCTGACCCCAAAGCGGAGCCAGGGCACCCTCTGTGAGTTTGGTAAATACTCGGGGGGACAGGGACAGGCCAAAGGGGAGGACTTTGTACTGATATGCCCGACCCTCGAAGGCAAACCAAAGAAACGGTCTGTGTCGAGGCAAGATCAAGACATGAAAGTATGCGTTCTTCAGGTCGATGGCTGCAAACCAATCCTGGTGACACACACATGAAAAAATGCATTTGGGTGTGAGCATCTCGAACGGTAGCCTGTCAAGGGACCGATTCAGTGCTCGAAGATCCAGGATCGGTCGTAACCCACCGCTATTTTTGGGTACGATGAAGTACGGACTGTAGAACCCCATCTTCATCTCGGCTGGAGGGACAGGCTCGATTGCGTCCTTCACCAGGAGGACTGCAATCTCCGCACATAAGACATACACATCTGTGTCTGACTGGACAGATGTGAAATGAATGCCTCTGAACTTGGGCGGACGCCTCGCAAACTGAATTGCGTAGCCGAGTCGTACCATCCGGATCAGCCAGCGAGAAGGCCTGGGGAGTGCTAGCCAGGCCCCCAGTCGACGTGCTAGCGGGATCAGGGGGACGGTAGCAGACGTACCGACGGTGGGGCAGCCCGGGAGGGGCAGGGGGCTGACCCCAGAGAGTGGAGCGCTCTGGAGGAGAGCCAGGCTGCTGTGAGCAGCACTTACCTGCTGCCCTGGATCCCGCGTTGGCGAATTGAGGCTCCGAGCCAGAAGCTGAGGAAGCTTTTTTTGAATAGGTGGGTACCACCCACGGGTCAGTGGCGGCAGCAAAGACACCATCCCCCGGCCCTCCCTGGGGGTGGGGGCAGCGATGTTGGAACCACCCGAAGAACAATTTCCTCCTCTTGGACCACCATGGTGGACATCACCTGACCCAGGGCCCACACCGTGACCTTCGTCAGTCGCCGAACGCAGTTCCTGCATTACCTCTGAGTCAGAACTACCCTCGTGCAGTTGTTTGAGTGCTTTGGCCTGGTAGACTTGCAGGATGGCCATCGCATGCAAAGCGGAGGCAGCCTGACCCGCAGCACCATAAGCCTTCACAGCCAGAGCCGACAAAAGCTTACAGGCTTTGGATGGGAGGTGCGGACCATTCCTCCAGGTGGCAGCGTTTTGCGGGCAAAGATGCACCGCAACCACACACTCCACCTGGGGAACGTCAACGTACCCCCTGGCTGCCCCCCCATCGAGGGTAGTGAGGAGCTCTGACGTGGACGGGCCGTAAAGGGGGTGGCCCACGTCTTAGTGAGCTCCTCATGAACCTCTGGGAAGAAAGGAACTGGGGCGGGGCGAGGTGGAACGTCACACCCAAGAACCAATCATCCAGCCGCGAGCGCTCTGGAGAAGGCGCCTTAGGCACCTCCAGCTCGATGCTCTTGGCTGCCCGGAGGAGCATGGCCGCCAGTTTGGCGTCAACCTCCGACTGAGCAGCCCTCGCAGCGGAGGACTGTCCAGCGGAGTCATCAAGTCAAGTCAAGTCACCTTTATTTATATACCGCCTTTAACAATACAGAATTGTGACAAGGCGGCTGTACAGTATTAAATAGAAAACAGTACATCA
>JAHKKF010473919.1:0-14619 GCA_019740295.1 Labeo calbasu
ATAATATAATTTAATATAATTTAATATAATATAATATAATATAATATAATATAACAATAAAAAACCTCAAAATTCTCAGCTCTACACAAAGAAAACTAGAAATGTACAATCCTTGCTGAAAATTCGACCTGCACACACATGAGTCCATTTACTGAACTCAAGCTCAAGTGGACAAACAGTCATTATCGTAATTATTAATATAATTTGAACAATAATGAAGAGGTGCTATTTGCAACGAGGGCACACAAGATCTCAATTTACTCCAGCTATAGATACATGCCTCTGAATGCATGAGTCAACCTGCTAAAGCAAACAGCTATAGAGAGATAAGCCTTTAAACCAGACCCGCGTGACGCATTTAATGGTCGCAGCTACAGGAAACTCACCCTCAGACAATGTAGGAAAATTAGTATAATTACCTAATAAGCAGAAGAACTGGGGTTATATTACTAAAAGCATAATATAACTATCAGTAACATTTTGGAACGGCATAAAGGTTCAATTACAACACGTTCAACATTTATGGTTTTAAAATTGTGGCATTAGCATTTCTATGGTAACCACAGACAACAACATTAAACATTAGACAGTGAATAATCTGTACATTACCTAAATGAGGCACTACTTGCTATTGCAATTCGTAGGAGGTTTATGTCAAACGTTTATTGTTGGCGTTTTTTTAGCTTTAACTTTATATCAGAATGTAATTGACAAGAAGAGAAAAATAAAAAACAAAAAACAAAAAAAACCATACTTTTAGATATTAATCTGCCTGATGGCATCTTCGCTGAAGGCATTTCAAGCAAAACATCTCCATATTTAATAAATTAAACACAAAAGTCCCGAACCAGAAGCGACACAACCTGTTTTACAAATGCTCTTCTTGTCTTGCTCTTCCCGACCTGTTTTTTCTAGTTCGTGACAGTTAGGGTATGTCGAAAAACTCCTATCTCATGTTCTCCCTCAACTTCAAAATCATCCTATATCGCTGTTTTACCTTTTTTGTTAAGGGTGTTCGATCTTTGCATGTTCACTTTGCAAAGACTGGGTTGGAAATTCTGCAGCGATGTAGGATGATTTTGAAATGAGTTTAGGCAGAGCAAGACAAGATGAGCGTTTGAGATTATGAAGTATTTAAATTGTATTTTTTTAATGAAAATAACGATCGTTTTGCTAGATAAGACCCTTCTTCCTCGGCTAGGATCGTTTACAACCGCATTTGGGATCGTTTGAAGCCGCATTTAAACTGCATTTTGGAAGTTAAAAATTGGGGCACCATACCAGTCCATTATATGCACTGTTAGACATTTCTGTAATTTCTACAGTTATTAACTGTATATCACCCAGTATAATACTGCAAATTCCCTTTGCAGTAAATAACTGTAATAACCATCGCATTATGGGAATTTTCTGTGACGTCAGACTCCAAATACAGAGACTTACTGTATTTTTAAAAACTGCTGTATACTACTGTATTTGCTGTAACGACTTCATTGGCGGCGTTCTATTGAGGTCGTTTTATTTTCCTGATTTATTATATTTGGATTGACACAATTTCCCCTACACCGTGTCTACAACGCCGCAACAGCTTGGGACAAACTACTTTACTTTACTGTAAGCATCCACTGTAGATTGTATATTTAACGGGTTCTATATTGTCTTCTTTTGTCGAGTCGCAGTGCGCTGCGCCACTCGTGTCCTAGGAAGGCGCTGAAGCAGCGGGCAGCGTCGCGGCGTTTGCCCAGGGATGAGCCTGCGAGAGTAGAAGAGATCCGGAGAACATCTACGCTGTGTGTCGATGCAATTTACGAGAGATTAAGACTAGCAAGTAAGGTAAAATATATATATATATATATATATATAACAATATATATACACATTCGTCTGCACACCAGTTTAACCTAGTAATATTTACCTGTCAACATGGCGGTTACAAACTTTACTATAGTAAACTGCGCTTTCGTTTCAAACGGCGTTTGTCAGCTTATTAAATTAAGTTACTTAAAATAATTTTTATAACTAATGTGAAATTTTGTTCAGGTGTTAGTATAATGTTGGCTAGTAGCCTATTGAGAAAAAAAATCGTTGGTTAGCTAGGTTAGACAAGTTATATAGCTAACTGTTAGCTGCCTTTCTAGTTTTAGAATTTAAGTGTTATACATGCATTGTTTTAAATAAAGTGTCTGTTTTAATTGAATGTCAGTAGTACCTATGTAGAGTAAAAATAAAATAAATTTAAATGAATTTAATATAAAATTATAAAACTACTGAAATCTATATTAAAATGAATGAATTACAGTAGTATACTAATGAATTTGACTTTTTTAATAGTATTTGGCTGTAAAACAGCTACAGTTTGCAACTGTAAATTAAATACGGTTTGCTACTGTAAATTCAAATTACAGTAACTTACTGACAACACTGTTCAAAACCCTTTGAAATGTCTAACAGTGTGGAGAAAAATCCTGAAATGTTTTCCTCAAAAAACAATTTCTTTATGACTGAGGAAAGAAAGACATGAACATCTTGGATGACAAGGAGGTGAGTACATTATCTGTAAATTGTTGTTCTTAAAGCGGACTTCTCCTTTAACTAACATTAGCAAAGACAACTTAATGCTGTAAAATAATATAATGTTATAATGTGTTAGTTCACGTTAGATAATGCATGAACTACTGTCAACAGTAAAGGTTTACCAGATAATTACCAGACGTGAAAGGAACAAACCGCAGTTTTGGTAGTCTAAAATAGACTTCCAAAGAAAATATTCAAAGCATTCATTCTGGCAGTGCTACCATAAAATTCTGAATTAAGCAATTTTGTAAACTGAATTAAAGCAGAAGCTGCCCAATTAGTGGAAAGATGCTTTTATGACATTAGTGAAATCAGTTTGCAGAAAATTACGGAAAAAAAAAAAACACAGAGCTGACTGAAATTGAAGCTCGAGCATTATGATCTGTACTTAACAGATGATAACGTTAGAAATGAAAACAATGTTTTATAATCCAAAGTAGCTATTAAAACAGTTTCATGCACTTAGCGACAAAAATCCAAATAAAACAGCTGATATAATTAGCAACAGCTCAGCTATGAGCTCCAGTGTTTCCCACAAATATCTGCAATGCTAAGTGCAGCAATCAAGAGACACGTTCACTTTTACTTCAGCATTAAGACCACAGCACTGAGACAAACTTTATGAAGTACAAAGGCAAGGTCATGCCCTCCAGTGTGAACACTAAGAGGAAGTGTAACTGGTAGTCAGACCTGCAGCATTCCTCCTCATGACATGTTGCCCACAGAGCCACTTCTGCAACATCACACCACATCAGTGTCGCAACACTTTTGAGAATTAAACCGGCAAGTAACAACACATTGTACTCAAAGTCAAAGGATTAGAACACACACAATCTCTTTTCAGAAATTAGTTTTCTGAGCCAATGATGCATGAATCAAGTCCAAAACAAATTTGGAAAGACCAACTGCTGACAAATGTTATGCATCAACTGAACACTAACTAATAAATGCATCTGATCAGTTTCAGGTGAGCTGAAAAGTTCGAAAAAATGACAGTGACATAATTTCTCTGGTAAACAAAGATAACAGCAATATATTGAAGAGATAGTAAATCATTTTTACATCTCAATGGGACACTACTTGCTTTTACAATTCATATGGATTTAAAAGTCATCTAGGATTTTTTTTCTTTTTTTGTTAAATTTTTTGTTACATTTCAGTAAATGCAGTAAATGTGTCAATTTATTTTCCCCCAAAATCAAACCAGAGAACATCAAAAACACAAATGTTTAAGAGATTATTGGTACCACTTATATTAGTTAACATGAACTAACAATGAACAACACTATTCTAAATTAATCTTAATGTTAATAATATTGTTAATTTCGCTAATTAAAACTGTTTGTTGATGAGCTTTTTTCTTCAAGTCGACAATTTGGTCAATAAACGAGAACTGTGACTATATCAACATCCAATATTTTTTTTAATTTAAAAATTACAAAAAAAAAAAAATTACATAAACTTTACAAAAAAACTTTATTTTCGCAAAAAAGAAGACAAAATATTACTGCTGTACGTATGACTGCAGTACGTATGACTGCTGTACGTGCCTACACAAGCTTTCATGTGTGCGGTTGCCAGATATCAAGAGTTTAAATCCCTGAATCAGAGCTTTTCTGTTAAAAGTATACGTTTTCAGATTGCGCATGGTTTTTGCAATCTGGCAACCACGCGCACATGCTCACTCTTCATTGCGGAAGCACCGACAATGAGCCGGAAACACTGACAAACAAGTAAAACTTGACTAAGCAAAAACAGGACAAGGGTGACTAAATATAAAAAAAATAATAACTAAAACGTACATTTGACACAAGACTAAGACTAATTTAAAGACTAAGATTAATGACCACTATTTAATAACATTTACAAATACATGAACCCTTTTCACAGACTTGTAAAGCATTTCCACAGTTATTAATATTGTAAATTTATCTACGTTTTTTTTTATTATTTAAAAAAATATATAATGTATAACTTTCATGAGTTTTCATATGTGTGGTTGCCAGATATCAAGGGTTCAAATGCCCAAACAAGAGCTTCTCTGTTAAAAGTATACATTTTCAGATTGCGCATGGTTTTTGCAGTTTGGCAACCATGCGCACACACTCGCTCTTCATTACAAAAGCGCCGACACTGATCTGAAAACACCGACAAAAGTAAAACTTGACTAAATAAAAACAAGGCTGACTAAATATGATAACTAAAAAGTACATTTTGCACAAGACTAAGACTAATTTAAAAGACTAAGACTAAATTAAAAATAGCTATACAAATTAACACTAGTTCGTAACAACATTTGCTAATACATGGACCCTTTTCACAGTCTTATAAAGAAGCATTTCCACAGTTATTAATATCGTAAATTTAGCTTTAAGTAGGGCTGTCAACGATTAATCGCAATTAATCGCATACAAAATAAAAGATTAAGTTTGCCTAATATATGTGTGTGTGCTGTGTGTAATTATTATGTATATATAAATACACACAAATTAATGTGTATATATATGAGAAATGTTATTAATATACAAAATGATTTTATTTATATATAATATAAATTATATAAAAATTATAATAAATACATATGCTTGTAAATATTTCTTAAATATATACACATGAATGTGGTTGTATTTATATATACATAATAATTATACACAGTACACACACATATATTAGGCAAACTTAAACTTTTATTTTGTATGAGATTAATCGCGATTAATCGTTGACAGCCCTAGCTTTAAGGGTGTTTTTTATTATTTAAAAAAAAAATAATGCACCACTTCCATGAGTTTTCATGTGTGTGGCTGCCAGATATCAAGAATTCAAATCCACAAATTAAAGCTTCTCGGGTTAAAAGTATACATTTTCAGATTGCGCATGGTTTTTGCAATCTGGCAACCACGCTCACACATTACGGAAGTGCCGACAATGATCGGAAAACACTCATAACCAAGTAAAACTTGACTAATCAAAAACAGGACAAGGTTGACTAAATATAAAAAATAATAACTAAAATGTGTGACAAGACTAAGACTAATTTAGAAGACTAAAACTAAGACTAAATTAAAAACGGCTGACAAAATTAATACTAGTCAAGAACAAGATTTACTAATACATGGATCCTTTTTTAGAGACTTATAAAGAAGCATTTCCATAATTATTAATATCATAAAAATTTAGCTTTAAGGGTTTTTTATTATTTAAAAAAAATAATGTACAACTTTCATGAGCCTTTATGTGTGCGGTTGCCAGATATCAAGAGTTCAAATCCCCAAATCAGAGCTTCTCTGTTAAAAGTATATATCAGATTGCCCATGTTTTTTGCAATGTAGCAACCACACGCACACACTCAGTCTTCATTACAGAAGCGTTGACGATGATCGGAAAACACAGACAAACATTTAGAAGACTAAAACGAAAACTAAATTAAAAATGTCTGACAAAATTCCACAGCATTTCCACAGTTAATAATATTGTAAATCAAGCTTTACGTTTTTTTATTCTTATTATTTAAGAAATGAATGTACAACACCATGTATACATATAATATACTTTGTGTTTTATATTATCTTGGCATTAAATTAAAGAATATGTATTGCTACTGCATAAGTTTTTCTAATACAATAATTGAGGGACTGATGGCAAATGTGACATTTTTTTCTTTCAGAACACAATCTCTCAATATTTTTTTTCCTCTTTTGTAAAGTCGCATATATAAAAATGAATTTATTATTTTGCTATTTTGTGAGAACCCTGGAAATGTGAAAAGCATCTATTTTCAAAATGTAAAAGTTTAAAAAGTTTCAACTTATTATTTTAGTTTTAAATTTTAACAGTTGAAATTTAAGCATCCTTTCTTCTTTATTTTGATGTATAACTGAGTGAAAAGATCAGGAAAGAAATGTAGGGCAGGACTTGATTTTGATTGTTGAATTATGAACAAACAAAGATTTTTAAAAAATGCTGCCAAAAATATATTGCTCATTGTCAATTCATGTTAGCTAACGGGTTAACTGATGTTACCCAAGGAGATGTTATTGTGAAGTGTTACCAGATAATTGTTTATATATCAATATCTATTACTTAAGAACATATGGTCTAGCACAAGCACAGTAAAATGATTTGGTGATGCTTTGAGACGTGTAACGTTTCACGGACACCATTTAGGCGCGCAAACATTACGCCAATCTAATTTTGTAAGTGCAAGCAATATCCTCAATCTGCAAGTGTGACAACATGTGTTTAATATCCAGAATATATTTAACATCTCGTTCATTTATACCGAAAACACTAAAAGCTGTATTTAAGCCTCTATGATACAGCTTAATTACACTTGCCATGTGAATCTACAGAGGACGTCACCTCCAGTAATTAGACACTGTTATACAATGAGAACAAGCGCTTGTAGACACACACACGCGGTTACGGGAATCGCCGCTTCAGTGCGGCAGAACAACAAAATGGACTGCAGCCTTTCGGCTCACTTTCTCCATTCCTAAATCCACTTACCCACCCCTTCCCTTCTATTTCCTGCCCTCTCTTTGCTCATTCACTCGCTCTCTGGTTTAAAACTGAAACCCAGCCTGTTCCCATCCTCCCTTAGTAACACAGCTAAACTCCACATTCTCCAGCTATTACATCACAGGGGGCCTCTCGGCGAACGCCAGGCCGGTGGATGCTATTGGAAGAAACTGACCCGCAGTTGCAGTTACTGGAACCGTTTTGTGTTTACAAATACAGAAAACAGATCCTACTGACGTCATCCGTGTATATGCTCTCGCAATGCTGAGAGCTGAAGTATTCTAGGATTCAATGAAATCGGCATCTGATTGTGATCAAACGGCCCATTGTTCGTGACTTGCATTACTGGTTTCCGAAAACCACTGCCAATGGTAACAGCATGCCTTTCTTTTGCATAATATGGGACAGGATGACAACCACCCGAAATGCTTCCTCATGGACAGAGGGGTGTAATGCAGGATACAAAATCCATTAGAACATCCAGAACTCCCAATCGGCTGTGCAGCCGGGATCACAAGCACCTCTAGGATCTTTCTGCGCTATAATACGCCAAAAATGGGATTGCGGCTGTTGACAAACTGAATTAAAGGAACTATTAGGTACAATTCACTCTCAGTGGGATTCAAAGCATATCAGAGGATACTTGAGTAGCCGATGACATCAGCAGATGTTCATAAGGATACTTCAAAACAGATGTCAGCAAAACTAGTTTGTGCACATTAAACATCTTAAATGACAGATCATGTGATTTAATGCCACACCACAGGATGAAAACTATAAACAATAAAATTAATTTGATGCCAAAAATTGCCTTTTAATACCCAAATGTAACTACTTTTTAAATCGTGCTGTGCAATGATTTATCGCATCCAAAATAAAAGTTGTTGTTTACATATGTGCGTACTGTGGATATTTATTATGTATATATAAATACACACACATGCATGGACATATTTAAGAAAAATGTTGTTTATATATTTATATATAATATTAATAATATCAATAAAAGTATATACATTTAAATCTTTAAAAAATATATGTACTGTATGACTGTATGTGTGTGCATTTACGTAATATCATGCATACAAACCAAGTGTTAAGAGAGATATAAATAATAGTCATTAGTATTTTTGTTTTAATAACTTGGCTTCAAAATGATTTGTCAAAAGCTTTTGAAGCAATCACAAAAATGTAGAAATTAATTTTAGAGAAATTAACACACACATGCATTATTAGATTTAGAAAGAAGCTACATTTGGGCAAAACACACAATAAATATGTGACTCTGGACCACAAAACCAGTCTTAAGTAGCACAGGTATATTTGTAGCAATAGCCAACAATACATTGTACGTTTCAAAATTATTGATTTTTATTTTATTCCAAAAATCATTAGGATATTAAGTAAAGATCATGTTCCATGAAGATGTTTTGTAAATTTCCTACCGTAAATATATCAAAACTCAATTTTTGATTAGTAATATGCATTGCTAAGAACTTCCTTTGGACAAAGAAGCAACTTTATCAAATTTTTTTTTTTTTTGCACCCTCAGATTCCAGATTTCTCAGCCAAATATTGTCCTATCCTAACAAACCATACATCAAGCTTATTTATTTAAATTTCAGATGATCTATAAATCTGTTTTTAAAAAAATGTACCCTTACGACTGGGTATATGTATTTTGTTTTAATAACTTTGCTTCAAATTCATTTATTCAGCATTAAATGTATTATTTTGAATGTTTTATCAAATAATCCAAAAATATTAAGCAGCACAACTGATTTCAACACTGATGTTTCTTGAAAAGCAAATCAGCATATTATAATGATTTCTGAAGGATCATGTGATATTGAATACTCAAGCAATGATGCTGAAAATTCAGCTTTGCATCTCAGGTATAAATATGACAATGTTCTTAGTATCTAAAATAAATCTAAACATTTGGACGTTAAGCAACATAGCAAGGGTACAACATTTAAGATGCCTACAGTCATGCTTGTCTCCAGTCTAACAGTGTATTGGTATTCCGCTTTGTTGATTATTAAATTATTAACTAACATTCTTCTTTACTCAAACTTTCCACTGTCAGTCAAAAGCAAGGCCACACAAAGGCTTCAGTACTGTTGCAGCCTGTTCAGCACAACATGTTACAGGCCTACACGTCCATATGACAGTCAACCCAGGGTGGCTTGTTCTACTCTGTAGCTGTTGGAGTGGGTGTGAACCATTCATTCATCCGTGCGAGAAGAGCAAAACTAGGCCTGCCAGCAATGAGCTCATTCGTTTAGCCAACGGACTCCTCTCACCAGAACAGATGGGCGATCAGACTGCAAATTTGAGCCAGCAGTCTCTCAATTGTAACAAAGCTAGCTTGAAACTCAATCGCAACAATTCTGCTTTGTTATACAATTGCAAAATCAACGTAGAAATGTTTGTGTACGTATCTGATTTACAAATGAGCGAACATTTGCCGAGTTTTGGGAACGTGGTGAAACATTTATAGCCGATGCTTAAAGTATTTCTAAACAACGTTTAAAGTTAGCACTAGCTCAACTTGAGGACTATCAATTTCAGCAGTTTTCGTGGGCAGATCCAATAGTGAAGCGCATCCAAGTGCCTCTTGTTCCTAGCAGTTTTGCACAACCTTGGGGAGCCCGCGCCCACGCCGCCCTGGAGAGCCCTGCCACCTTGACATTCCTGGAAAAGCACTGCGCAAATTTCACATCTACACCTCCATTAAGTTTTGATCAATGCCTGGTGTCTGGTTTTAGCTAAAACTATCTGATATCTTTGCATTTACAGACTGGAACTGCCACATAGATCATGCACAAGTGTATTAAAAAACAAATATGTGCAATACATTCATGATATTAAATAAATGTTATATATTATCTAAAAAAGTAGCAGTATCTATTTATAGGCTATGAACTGAATACTAGTTGACACTTCAGCATAAGAAACCTAATGCAACAAAATATTCCTGAGAGACACAAAACACAAAGTAAACAAATCCGCAAAATGATTAAACAATGAATCATCAGCTCATGATTAGAAGTGCTTTGACAGATGTCAGACTCTGTGTGAACTTGTCTCTGTCTGTTAATGCACATCTAAAACTAAGCTTAAAAGTCCAGCATAAAAAAAGAAAAGTGCATGCAACTGGTTTCAAGCAGAAGCGAGATAGCGAGAGAAGTGGGGCTGGTGCACTGCGCTGTGATTGAATGAACAGCGACAAAAGGAAATATAATTACAATTCTCGGAAAAACAGGGGTAACAAAGCGTAACATGTTTGGAAGTCCAAAAGCATCTTACCAAACCATTCCGTAAGCGCCTTCTCCGATGTACGAGAGGTTGCTGTAGCGCGGCCCGACGTCGAAAGCCTGACCGCGGACCATCTCGGCACCGGATCCGGGGTTCGGGCCGCCGCCAGCAGGGGCAGATACCGCAGCTGTCGCCATTGCTGAGAAACTGAGCTGCCTTTACACGCACAACAAACGCGCTTTTCTTAGCCAAAGCAGCTTATGAAGCTCTTAGGTTGAATAAAACACCGCGCGAGGCTGGATAAGCGACGTGGTCAAACTAAACCGAAGTCTTCGCGTCGGAGTGAAAGGAAAGGGGCGGCTGAAGTGTTGTTGACTGGCACATATATAGTGATAGTAATCTGTGCGCGGCGTGCTCTATGGTGAGACTGACTGACTGCAGGCAGGCAACAGCAGTAGAGAGCGAGAGTGTTGCCGCAGGAAGTAACGGAGCAGATCACGTGGGCAAGGAGCGGAGAGTGGTTACCATAGAGATAAAAGTCACACTTCATTTCTCAGGAGGTTTAAAGATGCTTTAAATTACGAAGTCAGACGAGGAGGACCTGTTGATAAACCGGGAGTGATGATGGGTAGGTCCTCTTGGTTTCATAATGGTTGCAGATATTGTGAATCTACTTGCTAGGAAATTATAATGTTTGGGAGACTATTTGTAACAGTTTAACCGCATAAATGAGCTCTGTGTACAAATAAAGCTTTTACAGGACATCATTTGATTTGAATGTTAAAGGATTAATTCACTTCGAGAATAAATTCCTGGTAATTTACTCACCCCTTTGTTATTCAAGATGTTTACGTCTTTCTTTCTTTCTTTCTTCATTAGAAAAGAGATTAAGGTTTTTGAGGAAAACATTGCAGGATTTTTCTCAATATAGTGGACTTAAAAGGGGATCAACAGATTGAAGGTCCAAATTGCAGTTTTAATGCAGTTTCAAAGGGCTACTTCTACACGATACCAGCCAAGAAATAAGGGTCTTGTCTAGGAAACGATCGGTTATTTTCTAAAAAAAAAAAATAATAATAATAATAATAATTGATAAACTTGGCTCCGCCATGCGCGTCTGGGACATCACGCATTACGTAATTACGTTGGAAAGGTCACGCGCGGTTAGTTCTTCGTCTTTGTACTCCGGTTCAAAAATCCGTGGCCACAGAACAGCAAACGCAATGCAGAAAGTCTCTCGTTAAGCCTTTTCCTCCCGTAGAAACCATTAACCCTTGATATGGCTCAATGTATTAAGATACATTAAGTGCCATTAATAGATCAAATTTGTTATATAGTTTATTAATTTAATGTACTTCAAGGCAAGCATATGGCCATGAACACAATGTGCAAACTTTCACTTTTGTACTTGCCCAGTAAACGCTTAATGTGACAAAATGGACTAAGATGATAAAAGGCCAAATTCAGTATAAACCTTATTGTTGACAAACTATAGACCAGCGCTATGAATGCGCAATAAGAAATGATATTAAAAGGACCTACTCCTTATAGACAAGCATACGTGCCCAGAACGCAGTGCGTTAAATAGACGTTTTTCTTCCTTAGAAAATCAATATAAATAAAACACAATGTTATAAAAGGGTTGTAGAGATTATTCTTTATGGGAAAACGTTGCGTTAATTCTGGGCTCACCTGCTTGTCTGTGGTTGTTTTAATAGTGAATAGGAGCATATTGAGTTTAGTCTTTATCATCTTAATCCGTTATGCCACATTATGCCACGTTTTGTGGAAGAAAAAACACTATATAGCCTATATATACATTATATTAATAAACTGTATATCGAATTTGATCATTTAATAGCATTTAATGTATCTTTGTACATTAAGCCATATTAAGTGTTAATGGTTTTCTACGGGAGGAAAACGCTTAACCAGAGACTTTGCGCATTGCGTTCATATTCTGCTGTTCTGTGGCCACGGACTTGTCTTTATCTCCTACGGATGACATGCACGACCCTGTACGTTATGCTATTAAATTAGTTTTAATCGTTTAACCACCACAGCGTCTTGTCTCCATTGGCAACACGCACCATTTATGTGAATTGCAAGTCATGTTGCAGGTAGCAGAGAGTGCAAGTGGCGATTGCAAGTGACATTGTAATTTAGTTTCTTTTTTCTTGTCTTTACCACCTGGATACTGTTGTAAAATATTGAGAGATTAAATAAAAATAAACAATAAATAAATAAATAAAATAAAATAAAATAAAATAGACTGCAAGTGACCTCATTTGCGGAAGTGCAGCTCTCTGAGAGTGCAGGTCTGAGAGTGCAGGTCTGAAAATGCATGTCTGTAGCCAGACCCTCTTGGTACCACACAGCATTTTCACCCCTTGTCCCACACGTCGCATACTGAGAAAATGTCCTGCATTTTCATCAGTCTGCTGGCTTTTAATTATCATATTAAGAAAATGCCTATGCGTTCTCTTTACTCTCATAAGAAAAGATGCTTGCATGTGCATGCTCAGAAACATAAATCAGCGCATATGACAATGGATGTAATAATTTTTTACATAGCATAACAGTAGAAAATGTATCTGTCTCACACATGTCCCACATTGTCTCGCAAAATCACATCTATGTCCCTGTGAAAGATTTATTGCCAGGTGGTCACCCTAGGTGGAAAACTCCATCTTATTTTCTTCTCCAACTTCAAAATCATCTGACATCGTTTTACCTTTTTTTCTGAAGGGTGTTCGATTTTCTCTGCACGTTCACTTTGTAAACACTGGGTTGGTACTTTTGTCTATGTCACGCTTGACCTTTCCAACATGATTACTTAGATTACTTAGAATTCTTCTTTAAAAAAAGAAATTAAAGTTTTTGAGGAAAACATTTCAGGATTTTTCTCAATATAGTGAACTTAAAAGGGGATCAGCAGATTGAAGGTCCAAATTGCAGTTTTAATGCAGTTTCAAAGGGCTCTACACATAAATAAAAACTGATAAACTTGGCTCCGCAATGTGCGTCTGTGACACCAAGCATTACATAATTACGTTGGAAAGGTCACGCATGGTTAGTTCTTTGTCTGTGTTCTCTGGTTCAAAAAGGTAGGATAAGGTGGAAATAGGGTGACCACCCATCCCGCTTTGCATTGTAACGCACAGCATTTTTACCCCTTGTCCCACACGTCGCATACTGACAAAATGTCCTGCATTTTCATCTGTTGGCTTTTAATTATCATATTAAGAAAATGCCCACACGTTCTTTTGTCTTTTTAAGAAAGCTTTTTATTTATTCTTTTTGCGGCGTAGTTTCCTCGCAAAGGATTTCGGACCCCATCAAGTAAACTAGCACTACAGACGGAAATGTTCAAGCGCACGGAAAAACATGATATTCTCTATTCATTTTAACCCATTTTAAAAAATCGATGCAGCTTTCAGACGAGATTTTCTTATTTTAATAGTTAGTTTGAGGCGGTTTCTATATTTTAATGACAAATGTCTAGAGCCAGAGCACATTATTGTAATGAGGGGGCACATCAAAATGTGCAAGCACAAATCTCTTCTCTCGCAGGTGGATTCTCTTTACTCTTATAAAAAAGACATGCTTTCTCTCGCTTGCATATGCGTGCTCGGAAACATAAATCAGCGCATATGACAATGGATGTAATCATTTTTTACATAGCATAACAGTAGAAAACGTATCTGTCTCACACGTGTCCCACATTGTCCCGCAAAATCACATCTCATTTTCTCCTCTGACTTCAAAATCGTCCAACATCATTGTTTTACCTTTTTGTGTAGAGAGTATTTGATTTTCTTGCACGTTCGCTTTGTAAACACTGAGCCGGTACTTCTGCCTACGTCACACTTGACCTTTCCGACAGATTACGTAACGTGTGAAGTCAAGGTAGTGCAAGATGAGCATTTGTGGCTAAAAAGCATATCAATTTTTATTCTTTTTAGAAAATGACTGATCGCTTCGCTAGATAAAATCCTTGAAGCGCAATTTGGACCTTCAACCCATTGACCAATATATGGAAAAAAATCCTGGAATGTTTTCCTCAAAAATCTTAATTTCTTTTTGACTGAAGGAAGAAAGACATGAACATCTTGGATGGCATGGGGGTGAGTAAATTGTGAGGAAATTTTTATTCTGGAAGTGAACTAATCTTTTAAAGGGGTCATCAGATGCCCATTTTCCACAAGTTGATATGATTCTTTAGGGTCTTAATGAAAAGTCTATAATATACTTTGGTTAAAAATT
>JAHKKF010473927.1:0-21518 GCA_019740295.1 Labeo calbasu
GACATCGTTGTACCTTTTTGTTTGTAAACAGCGTTTGACTTACTTGCACTTTCTTAGTCTTTGCGCGTTCGCTTTGTAAACACTGGGTCTGTAGTTCCCCCTATGTTCGGCATGACCTTTTGACATGATTCAATAGTACGTGAACATTAGTGTTACTTTAGCATACTCACCTTTCTCATCTCCCCACCAGGCAGTTCTCATCCTCCTCTACGCTGACACTGTACAACACATTTATCATCTCACAAAGAACTTAACATTCCAGAATGGACAGAATAGGTCAAAAATTGTTAAGAAGTAGAGAGTTCCTTAACAATAACACTGAGAAAAAAAAATTGAAAACAATATCAATTATTTATTTATTTATTTATTTAAATTACACATTAAATGTTTGTTGACATTTTTTTTTATTATTGTAAATTAGATTTTTAAAACGTATTATGATGCTAATTAAACACTGGTATCAAAAAATGTGAACAAATTACACTGCAATGATGATAATGCACTAACAATATTTTAGAGGAATGCATGTTCTGCAGCTGTGCAGTAAAGTTACTTTGTGTAAGTTGAATGTTCTTTCCCTTTTCTTTAACTTTTTTAACAAGTAAGGCTGCTTTCTTTTCACCCAAAATAGAGCAGATTTATCCTAACCACCCATAGCAGTGACCCTTGTCCTAGCTTAATTTACACTGCTGTGGCTCTGGATGTGGCCTCTGCGATAATGGAGACAGAGAGATAACCATGCAGTGGGATGCAGGTGGGGAGGGAGGAAACTCAAAGACTGGTTCTTTCAGAAGGCCTATAATGCACTCAATCACGGCAGGCCACTAATGCCTAAATGGGAAGTTCAGGGCTAAGAGGCTGATAATAAGCAATAGCACACACTTGGGGTCTTGGAACCCTTGATAGTGCCTAGGGCCTACCCCTCGGCTATTGTAGAGGCAAGTCTCCCATCATTATGGGCTTTGGGATCCACTGAGCCATATTTCATTCATTTTCAGCCATTCAGTTTCTCCAATGAAATGCGCTGACCAGGCCACAGCTCAGGTCAGTTTCTTGTGGGTGTGGGAAGGGGAGATATCACAATGACAAATGAAGTCTGTATGATGTTGGTATTTGCATGCTGGCACATGCTTATCAATGTGTTTTGTACTTGTTGGCAGTGTTTTCAAACTTTGAACGTCTTGCCTGGGTTTAACGTTGTGTAGAACAGAGCTATGGGAAGTACTTGGACTTGGGAAGAGAAGGGTACTTGGTATCCAGAAGTTGATAATTTAGGCACTCAAGCAGAATGAAGAGGCATGGACCATCAATGCCTATAACAATGACTCTCATAAAAACATTATCCAATTTTACAAACAGCACAAAAAATGGAAGCAACAGTGAAGTACTTTTTTCTCCTTAAAGCTCAAAATGGTTATTTTTTTCAGCCACATAACTGACTGTTGTGAAAATTGTTACTTTACTATGTTATTAGTATAAAGAACATTATAGGTACATTCCTTCTAGAGCCACCAGTGCAAGTGCCTTGCTTAAGGGCACAATGGTAACAATTCAAGGATCATTTCTTGTGATGTCCAACGTGACAACCGTTTATACCCCTTGTCCATGGACAAGGTGCTGATACCAGAGCGAGTGCCCAATCTGGAACCACTGCACACATTTCCACTGGGTCAACAGTGATTCTGGTCTGGAAAAAATTGCCGCACTGGCCTAAAAAACCTGCTGGCCTCGAACCTCTGACCACTTGTAACATGGAGAGGGAGACGAGAGGCGAGGGGATCCAAATGCGAGCTTTTATTAGAATGATGAGACAAAGGTCAGACAGGCAGGGTCAAAACAACAGCAAACAGGTATATTGGGGTGAGGCTCAAGAGTAGTCCATAGGCAGGCGTGGGTAGATCAGCAGCGAACATAATCCATGACGTGCGACAGAAGAATAATCCTTATACGATCAAGAGTCCAGAAAGGCAGGCGGCGAGACAGACGAAACGAGATGGCCAGGCGAGAATACTAAACACAGGAAACTAGGAACTCGGAAACTTAGAAAACTAGGAAACAGTGCTAGCACTAGGAGAGCGCTAAACGCGACTGATTATCTCCACAATTACACTCCACAATACACGGCGCCTGCCGAGTGAGAGTCCGGGGCTTTTATAGGGTTGCTGATTGGCCACAGGTGTATGGCGCAATCAGCGTGGTGGATAGTGATCTATCTGCATTCCAATAGACAGCAGTGCGGTGGTAGCTTGAGTCTGTTGAATGGTGATTTAACGCTACGTTGTCACCTAGTTGGTGAGAGTCAGTGCTATAAAGTAGATAAACAATGTTTCCATCTTTTACTCTCACAATGAGCTTATCATACTTGTCTGCTACATTAGCAGGGCCCTAGATTTCTGCAATGCAGAAAACGCAGACGGAATCGTGGGAATTGCCTTACCAAAAAGAAGTATACTTCAAGTTTATTTAGTGTATTTTTAAGTATACGTTATGTAGTAAGTATACAAATATCAGTGTACTAGTAGAATACTTGTAAGTGTACTATTTCAATACTCCTTGGGTATAACAGTAGTAAACTTTGAGTACACAGCTAGTTTACATCTAGTTTATGGCCGTTCTTTATGTGTTTATGTAGAGTCTTCTGTTTATGTAGATATTTCTCTTTATGTATATACTGTATTCTATTTACAGTACCAGTCAAAAGTTTGGAAGTGTGTCCAAACTTTTAACTGGTACTGTACTACAATATACACGTAAAGAATATCTCCCGATATGTCTGAGTTTTTTACTCCCTAATATTTACTCTCTAGACCAGAGAACCCCAACAAGCATGGGTGATGGGCGTACTTCAGTATAAGTCAAACTTCTCAATTACACCACACATTTGTTTCTCGCATCCCACCTAACATACTCACCAACATTCAGATTTCCATAGATAAGAGGCCGATAAATGAGGGAATGATGTTTAAATGGCAGAGTTAAGCATCGTTATGACCTTTTACAGCCTTTAGATTCACTTCTGCTGTGAGGTATCCCATCTAATGAGGGAATAAGTCTTCAGCCAGAGCAACAAAAGCAAATGAAATGTCAGAGGCTTATGCGGAAGTCTGGCAGCTGATTACAGCCTGCTCTAAGCCCTGTGAAATGCTATGTTTGGATTTGGGATTCCTGTCATTCTTAAGACTTGAGAAAGTGTTTATATAATGAGCACTGACTGAGCCAGAGGGCTAAATATTCTCCTGGTTTGTGTGAACTAGACATTCTCCCTAACTCTCAGCCAATACATTGGCTAGGTTTGGCACACATTAATAGTCCATGGCAGATGTTCACAATCAAATGGTGGGAGAAAATAGAACAATACACAAGATTCTTAAACTGTTTTTTAAGGTAATATCTGCTCTTTCCACATGCTTCAAATGATGCACTCAAGAGCAAATTAAACAGAGCTTTTTGCAGTGTTTTAATCGAGACATCTTTCTGTTTCAAGAGAGAACGTGATTCAGTTAGACCTCGTTAGTGATGGAGAGACTGCGTTCAGCCAGTCAATAAACGTAAGAGGACACCCAGAGTTTTATGCCTGAAGATGCCAGAGTTTAATGCCTGAACCACAGAGTTTAATGCCTGAACCAGATGCATTATGGGAGGAGCCCGTGTGGGTGTGGTTCATTTGGTTTTTCCATCAGATTCTTCCAGTTATGTGAGCTTTGGCTTGCAATACTGAAGTAAAAAAGTGACCGTAAGGCTAAAGTGAGAGAGTTATTGTAGCTTTGTGGCTTGGGTTGTGAGCATTACAACACAGTGATGGAAAAAAGCGGCTTGATCTGTAGGTTGCCTTTTTTTTTGTGTTGTTTTATTGACGAACATGCTTTAAAGAGATAGTTCAGCCAAAAATAATTTTCCCACCCTAATGTCATTCCAAACTTTCTATGGTGTTTTGCAGAAGAAAGAATTGCATACTTGTGTTTTTTTGATCCACTCAAAAGAAGTGAATCTGATTATGTTTAGTCATTTGTTAGGAATCAGACTACACTCGTCTCTCTGTATGTTTTTGATTAAAGTAAATATTACCCAAGTAACATTTTTTTGTGATTTGTTCAGAAATGGGCCTACTCTGGTCTGTCTATGTTTTTGCTTCACTAAAAAGAATAGACTGATAAGAGTCTGTTGATGTTAGGTACTGTAAGAGTGGACATTTTAGGTATACTCAGTAATAAGATTTCAAAATGAACTTCAATTCTCAATTAAGCTAAAATGCTCAGGTAATCTTAGTATTGTGTCAGTGTTGGTAGGGCAGTTCCCTAGAGACACCTGTTAGCTGACCGAGTAAATTGAATCAAAGGGAAAGAGAAAGACTTTCAGACATAGACAGAGGAGGGCAAACTAAGGCTTTATAAATGTTATCAAAGCTCTCATCTCTTCCATGACTCTATTCCTGCTGAGGCCAGCTCTTTAGTTTGCAGTATTATGGAGTACTCTGTTTCCCAAATTCCTAAAGGAGAACGACCTGGGGCAAATCCACCCAAGCACTTTGAAGCACTACTGATCCACTGATCACTGATACTGATCCTGTCCATTTGCAGAGTCAGGAATACCTTCTGTTTGTTACTGGTGAGATGTCTCTGGCTTGCTGCACATGCATTCAGACCTGGTTGCATATTTGCTGTCTAAAGGAAGAGAGATAGGTGTCCACTGAAGTTATACTCACAGGCAACTGAATTTTAATTTGCAAGCAGCTGAGCTTACAAAAAAATGTAAAGAAAAAAACAAACAAACAAACAAACAAAAAAAACAAACAAAAAAAAGAGTAGTATGTCTGAATACATAGTACTGTATTCATTAAACAGCAGGCAAAAAATTACCCAGATGACCTACTAATTTTGACCATATTTCAAAGTGCGCATCTGATGGATATTCATCTGATATTCATACTGTACAGATTTTTTTTTAATAGATTTTAATATTTGTATTTGAAACACTGTATGGACTTGCTCCTACGTATATTTTGGATCATTTATTTCCTCATTCTTCTCAGAAATTACTTAGGTGCTTTTTCCAGCTGCTGCTAACTGTTCCAAAGTCACAAGTCATGATTAAAAACCAGAAGCATCAGGGCGTTTTCAATATAAGCTCCAAAGCTTTAGAATGATCAGTTATCAGATCAGTTTTTCTGAGCCATTTTCTTAATTTTAATACACTATTATCTTTATTACACTATTATGTTTTCATTTTATTGTTTGATGATAATTTGTGGATTTCCTCCAAATATTACTTTTTTTCACTAAGGTTTGTACACAGCTTGTTTATCCCTCATTTTTACTTGGAATTGGACTACACTGGTCGTTGGAATATGTAGAAAGCATTTTTTTCAGTGACTAAGCAATTAACCTTAATACTCGGGTCATGGTCTTGCAGTGGCCTCATAATTGCTTGACCCTGGCACATTGGCCCAGACCCATTAGGAGAGACACTTTGTGTTCAGGTCAAGTATGATAGACTGCTACATTTATCATCCCTGTCACCATTTCTATCAGTTAGCTGATGGGCAGCCTTGAAGTTGTAATGCTAATTGTTCCGGGTCGAGGGCAGACTGCAGAACTAGTGACTTGGTATGTCAATGGAGTCCAGAGAAACCCCATACCGAACCTTATTATCACATCTGTCTTCAGTAGAGGAAGACAGCAGACTGAGCATGAAGCAAGCCAGAGTGCAGACTGTTCACCAGATGACCAGATGGTGACTGCTGTGAAGAGTAACAATGGAGATGGGCTTGTTTATGACCCTTGTCATTTAATGGGATGCTAAATTATGAATACTTGATACCAGCATTATTTTAAAGGAACACTCCTTTTTTTTAAAAAAAATAGGCTCATTTTCCAACTCCCCTAGAGTTAAATAGCTGAGTTTTACCGTTTTTGAATCCATTCAGCCATCTCCGGGTCTGGCAGTAGCACTTTTAGCATAGCTTAGCATGGATCATTGAATCCGATTAGACCGTTAGCATCTAGAGTTTCGATAAAGAGTTTCGATATTTTTCCTACTTAAAACTTGACTCTTCTGTAGTTACATCATGTACAAAGACGGACGAAAAATGAGAAGTTGTTGATTTTTTTAGGTCGATATGGATAGGAACTATACTCTCATTTTCGCAATGATATTACGCAACCGTCAACTCTGCTGGCTACAACTCTGCATCTACACAAACTTAGTGCCGGTCATTTTCAGGCGCTGCGTTATATCATTGTGCCTGCTACACCCACGGTACGGCATCAAAGTTCCTTAATTATTATGCCGGAATGAGAGTATAGGAATGAGAGTATAATTTTTGAGTGAGATGCTATCGGTCTAATCAGATTCAATGATCTTTGCTAAGCTATGCGAAAAGTGCTACCGTCAGACCATCAGCTGAATGGATTCGAAAATTGTAAAACTCAACTGTTTAACTCTAGGGGAGTAGGACAATGAGCCTATTTTCAAAAAAAGTGGAGTGTTCCTTTAAAAGTTTTTAATGCAAATATGCTATTGCCAGGATGTATATATGTATTTAGTTATTTATTTATTTATTGGAAAAAATGGTATATATTTTTTTTTAGCAGTCTAAGAATAATAAATGTGAATTCAGCTTTGTTTTAGTTCTTGAACAGTTTTCTGCATGAATCCTGTGTGATATTGTATTATCACTGTGAAAGAAAGAGCTCTGAATTTGGAGGTTTGCAAGGCATTTTTCCTGCTCTTTCCAGTCAGGAGCCAGTGACAAGTTAGTGAAACACAGCTCCGGATGGAGGCTATGTAGTTTTCTGTTTGTTTCTGTAGAGAAGATGTGTGTCATATATAGGTGCAGGGGGCGCACATCACCTGACAGAAAAAAGAGCAGTGACAAAGAGAGTGAAAGGTTAGAGAGCAAGAGAAAGAAAAAGGGGTCATATTTTGCTCCAAAATCTGTCTGTCTGTCTGTCTGTCTATCTATCTATCTATCTATCTTAGATAGATAGCTGTTTTCAGTATTTTATTCAACTATCCTCAACCATGTCTCACTACAAAACCCACCCTCCACAGACATGTCAACCAGTTTGTATTTCAGCCAATACAAACATGCTGATTGACAAACAGAAAGCTGATTACAAAAAAAAAAAAAGCAAGCTGCTCCCCTCACCATTTATTTATTTATTTATTTTTGCTGTTTCAAGAGCCAAGGACTGTCACAGAGACAGGTGGGATTTTTCACGACTCATATTTCAGTGACATCTATTAGGCTGTAGGGACATTTGTTTATTCAATATTCATTATGTGTATTAAAAACAAAAAAACAAAAAAACAAAAAAATCATCAGTTTAGGCTACTTTATTTATCATTGAAACTCAAAAAATGCTTTCAGGCATCATTCTAATATGCTGATTTGTAATGTTTGTATTGATTTCAATTTCATAATTACAATTACATAAATGCTGTTAACTAAACTTCTATTCATTAAAGACACAAATAAAATTATATATCAGTTTACACAAAAATATTAAGCAGCAAAAGCATTGATGATGATGATCTGCTCAGGCTGGTTAACATCCAGCAACAATCAACTTAACCAGTAGCCAGCTAAGATAATGATAATCATACTTTTATTGCATAAAAGAGAACTGTTAAAAACAGTAATGCTTCTTTATTAGCTGTGTGGTTTTATGAGCTCTGCTTTTATAAAGATGAGTGTTTTACCTCACAAAGTTTATACAGCAGTTAGCTTTAAAGGGGTGGTCAATCAGCTATTTTGAAGGCTTGATTGTGTTCATGGGGTGCACTGTAACGTGCTCATGCTTTGTTTAAAAAAAAAATCACATTATTTTTCAAATATTTTACCTTTATTCTACACCGGAGTTTCTGTTCTTCTAAAAAAGGTCTGTAGTCTTCCTGGCTCTATGAAGCCCCTGCCTTAGAAATACGCAATGGCCCAGAGTGTTCTGATTCACTATCTACTAAGTGCAGGTTTTCTGGGAATGTCACGCCCCTTACCATTAGTTGCGTGTGGTAAGGTGCATTGTAAACAATGGTGTCAATATTGCCTTATCAATTTGAGCCTGAATCAGACCCAGAGGCTATTACTGAAGGGGATCGAGCAGAACCTATGCAAGCACGACTCCTACAGGACTTTTCAGAATGGTATGTTTTTTGTTTGTAGCTGTACTTTTTTTTCATACTTTTTAGATACACTGTTAATATACTACTGCTGTTTATGTTATCTTTTTTGAAATATGGTTTTATACTTACTAAAGCTTTAGTACGGCATAATAAATGATTGCGCTGTAGCATTTTTGTAAGTAAGTGAGTAATTGTTACATTTATGTCAGTAATAATTTATAACAGTAACATAGCCTTTTGTTGCGTGTTTCCGGGGGCAGGGTTTATGCAAATCTCCTTTTGCATTGACTTTACAGATGTTGTTTATGCTCAAATAGCAATACTATACATTAACTAAAATTAAAAACCAACGTCCTGTACTTTAGTCAGGTCAAGTGACCATTATTTGTATAGCGCTTTTTACAATGCAAATTGTGTCAAAGCAGCTTTACAGTATTAAATTGGGAAATAGTGTGTCGAAATAGTGTGTCATTCTCCTCTGACCTAATCTGCAGTTTAAATCTAGGCTGCAGCAGAGTCAGATTGTGCAGAGGACTCATCTGGTTCACATGGTCTTGTGCCGATGGCCGTCTAGGTGACGAGGTCTTCGGAAGGGATCTGTCTCTGAGGCACATCTAGTTGTCCTGGTCTCTGCTGACATTCAGTGCTGTAGAAGTTATCTCTAGGTGCTGATCCACCATCTGATCTGGATACGGACTAAATCTGGGTGACTGCAGTGACCTCTGAATAAGAATAAAACTAGGGATGTCACAATACTCAATATAATGTCGAACCGTTCGGTACGACATCCACGGTTCAGTACGCGCTTGTGAATTGCGGTTTTTCGGTTTTGCATTTACTGATCCACCATCTGATCTGGATACGGACTGAATCTGGGTGACTGCAGTGACCTCTGAATAAGAATAAAACTAGGGATGTCACAATACTCAATATAATATCGAACCGTTCGGTACGACATCCACGGTTCAGTACGCGCATGTGAATTGCGGTTTTTCAGTTTTGCATTTAGATAATTTCCTTGTTTTATTTCTATTGAAATTTGCTGTGTGTGTGTGCCCATGATTTCACATGCTAAGATGAGGAAACGGCTCCCTGTTTATATTTGAAAAAGCAAATGAAATGAAATGCAATTTGTCCAACAAAAGAGAACATTATAACTTATTTTCACTTCACAGCATCAGTCGAGTGTTTGAATTAACTTCCTTTTGTGATCTGATGTGGCTTCTTATCATAGAATGAGGCAGACAATAATATTCTATACTGTATGTCGATTAGCAATGGCTTACAAATATACTTAATCGTTATGAAAATACCTGAGATGGCTTGAAGAACACAGATAAACCATATACAGATGCATCTCAATAAATTAGAATGTCATGGAAAACTCAAATTGTGAAACTTGTGTATTAAATAAATTCAATGCCCACAGACTGAAGTAGTTTAAGTCTTTGGTTCTTTTAATTGTGATGATTTTGGTTCACATTTAACAAAAACTCACCAAATCACTATCAACAAATTAGAATACTTCATACTTTTTTAGTGAATTGTTGACCTTCTGGAAAGTATGTTCATTTACTGTATATGTACTCAATACTTGGTAGGTGCCCCTTTTGCTTTAATTACTGCCTCAATTCAGCGTGACATGGAGGTGATCAGTCTGTGGCACTACTGAGGTGGTATGGAAGCCCAGGTTTCTTTGACAGTGGCCTTCAGCTCATCTTTTGGTCATCTTTCATCGCATTTTTGGTCTCTTGCTTCTCATTTTCCTCTTGACAATACCCTATAGATTCTCTAGACAGTCAAGCACACCAACACCATGGTCATTTAACCAACTTTTTGTTGCTTTTGGCAGTGTGGGCAGGTGCCAAATCCTGCTGGAAAATGAAATCAGCATCTTTAAAAAAACACAGTGGACCAACACCAGCAGATGACATTGCATCCCAAATCATCAATGGACTTCAAGAAACTTGGGCTATGAGCTTCTCCACCCTTCCCCCAGACTCTAGGACCTTGGTTTCCAAATGAAATACAAAACTTGCTCTCATCTGAAAAGATCACTTTGGACCACTGGGCAACAGTCCATTTCTTCTTTTCCTCCTTAGCCCAGGTAAGACGCCTCTGATGTTGTCTGTGGTTCAGGAGTGGCTTAACAAGAGAAATACGACAACTGTAGCCAAATTCCTTGACACGTCTGTGTGCGGTGGCTCTTGATGCCTTGATCCCAGCCTCAGTCCATTCCTTGTGAAGTTCACCAAAATTCTTGAATCGATTTTGCTTGACAAGCCTCTCAAGGCTGCGCTTCTCCCGGCTGATTGTGCATCTTTTTCTTCCATACTTTGTCCTTCCACTCAACTTTCTGTTAACATGCTTGGATACAGCACTCTGTGAACAGCCAGCTTCTTTGGCAATGAATGTTTGTGGCTTACCCTCCTTGTGAATGATTGTCTTCTGGACAACTGTCAGATCAGCAGTCTTCCCCATGATTGTGTAGCCTAGTGAACCAAACTGAGAGACCATTTTGAAGTCTCAGGAAACCTTTGCAGGTGTTTTGAGTTGATTAGCTGATTGGCATGTCACCATTCTAATTTGTTGAGATTTGGTATATTGGTGGGTTTTTGTTAAATGTGAGCCAAAATCATCACAATTAAAAGAACCAAAAACTTAAACTACTTCAGCCTGTGTCCATTGAATTTATTTAATACATGAGTTTCATAATTTGAGCTGAATTACGGAAATAAATGAACTTTTCCATGACATTCTAATTTACTGAGATGCACCTGTATTATTGCAGATGAGTGGTTATTGTCCTTATATTTCATCATTCAAAACGTTTAACGTTATATCTTGTTTTTATTCAGTTGCAGCAATAGCCATGCCTTTATCCATATTAGAGATTTCCTGGCTGGAACGACATCAGTGTTATCTCTGTGACGCATACGTGGATTTTCTGCACAAGGGCGCCCTCTGGTGTCCAGTATGAATGAAACCCATCCTATTTTGCGTAAAAATCTGAAAAATAACACCTCTCTCAAAACAAATATTAAGCAGACATATAATAATCCACACTTTTTCCAGTGTACAGAGGTTTACAGGAGTATTTTGTTGCTAATTAGATATAAAAAAAACAATAAACAAAAAAAACCCACTGATGTGGCAAGCTATCAGAACCGAACCAAACCAAAAACCGTGGTTAAATACCGAGGTACGTATTGAACCGTGGACTAACTGTATTGTTGCATCCATAAATGAAACAGACAAATATTAGCAAAGATGCCATTCTTCTAACTATGTAACAAGTACATCGGGTGTTATGGGAAGTGTTCCCGGTTCCGTTTAACCTAATAAATGCAGCCTAACAATCCTTTAACAGATTTGAATGATTGAAATGCGATAGTGTATTATGTGTAAGCCAATTTACACATCTTTAAAATAGAAAAGACACTGGGTCTTTTTATTGGGTCTTTAATCTCTCATAACAGATATAATGATACAATTCTCAGTTACTGTGTGACCAACATCTTTTTCAGAGTTGCATGAAATGTATCATCCTGAAAAGAATGAATTAAGAAATATGAGACTGGCCTATGCAATATTTTCCAATAATGCTCCATGTCCAGGAAGTAAACTGTGAGAATTAGATTTATGGTGAAAGGAAAAAGAGTTTAATTGAAGTTTAGAAGCAAAGGGAACATATAAAGAGGTGTACTGTGTAATAAAGCACTCACATACTGTCCTCCTCCTCCTCCTTATAAACTCAACAAGATGCACTGACTGCTGCTGTGAGTCAGCTGCTGTGAGTATGCTAGAGATACAGTTACTCCTTACAAGACACTGTGCATTTCCTGTTAAATTTTTATGGAACATATGTGCATGTTTATAATAATACCTGCATTTTACTGCACAAATTGCAGCCCAGTTTATTGTTAGTTTGCAAATACACAGACATTTTTTCTTAAACACCATGGAAAAACAATCCACATATTTATTATTTATATACTCTAAAGTCTTCATGATGCTTTTTTCTAACTTTCACAATGCGACCTAGGCTATACCTTCAGTTCATGCAACATGGTATTTTGATGTTACTAGTAATTAGGTACAAAGTATTACGTTTTTAAACCTGTAAATAAATATATAATTGAAATAATTTATGATGTTTTTAACAGTAACAGTCTTATCTGCAGTATCGGTAATATAAAGTACTGACTTGAAACAACTGAAAAGTTGGACAACTGACAAGCGCTCACATGCACGTGAAGCAAACTCTTGTATCACAGTAAGTCAAGTCAACCTTTATTTATATAGCGCTTTTAATAATGCAGATTGTCAAAGCAGCTTTACAGTATTTAAATAGGAGGGCAGTTCTCTTCTGGCAAGAAAAAAAACAGAAGTTTATTCCAGGCTGCAGTAAAAGTCAGATTGTACAGTAATGCTACACAATAAAGCTACTTTACTGATAAGCTTTTAAAAGAAAGAAGAGACATTCATTTTCTTTCTTAATTTTCTAGATGTTATCTTGTTTAAAAGGCATTGTATATCAGGAATGATCCATAAATATAAAGAAGTGTGTTTCATTAGCGTATTTGTTTTTTCTGTGGTCTCAAAGTGGTATTAAGAATTGTGAAATTTCATTTGTATTTGTATTACTACAACAAATTTTTGGTATCATGATGACCCTGCAGGTACTTCAAGAAATGCCATGGTCCCATCATGGTCTAAAGAAGCAGTGGTACAAAAAGATAGTAATTTTTGTTAGTGAAGTTAAACCTCAGCCCTCACACAAGAACAAGCATCAGGATCTGCTCCTTAAATAAAAACTGAGGGTAGAGGTGCTGTGTCGCCATGGAGGAACAGACCACAAACATAACCACAGCGAAAGACCAGATGGAAAATCTTAATCAGGCCACAAGGTTATAAATACATCGGAAAAAGTACACAGAATCATACCACTGTAATCACGCTATTTTTGCTTCTACTGCACTAGCGCATGCTGGAATTCAGCTCCTGTGGATATTTACAGCATTACTAAGTCTACCATGATTACTTTCTGTGTTCTATAAATGAAAATCATTGTTATACATTGTCAAGGCACACTATCTAATAATCTGGGAAAGTAATGTAGAGACGCAGGCACACCAGTAGCTCTGGTTTATTCCATTTCCCTCTGGTAGATTTATGTCTGTCTGACAGATGGGACATTGAATGTGGAATAGGGGAGGTCCAGACGGTCGCTTATCATCCCTTATCAGGTGCCATAGTCTTTCAAAAGAAAGCTTCGTTTTTTCAAGTAAAGATAAAGGCGCCACAAGGTTTTGGTCACAAGGTCAACATGAAAACCCTAGAGGTTCAATTAAGACACCAAGTGGTAATAAGCGGTGCAAAGGAGGGTTTTGATCTAGGAAAATTTTAGCATCACCTTGCTAACATGCTAACATTTATCACACTACATTACAGAGAGGCTATCAGTCACACATGCTAGACAACAAAAGCTGGGGCATGGCAGGCCAGACACACACACACACACACACAGACGCTTTCACTTCATGAATCCTCAACACAATGCTGTACTGATTAGCATATACTACTTGCCCTCATGCATGTGTGGCCAGACACTTATGTCATGCAGTAGGAATAATACAAAGGACACAAGCAAAAATAAGTTGAAAAAGACATTTGAATTCTAGTAAATGCAAAATAATTGCAATGCTCAGGCAAACCACTATAGAGCTGGTGTCGCTATAGAGTTAGAACCGGTGAATGCGGTTTACAGGTTTTATAGAAAGAGAATGATGTGTGCCAAATGAGTTGCTGTAGAAATTGAATACTTTAATAATTGCGGACAAAACAGCACAGTACACACACAGGTGTAGTAGTGTGCTATCTCTACTATATAGTGATGTTTAGATAACTATATAAGAATCCACGTTCACATTTTTTTGAAAATATTTAGCTTACAGATTTTTAAAAAATGACCTTTAAAATATAAACATCAAATAAACATAGGCCCTAAATTATAATCCCATTTATTATAAACATTTTTGTCAAACACCAAGTGTAATGAGAAGTTAAAACGTTATGTAGCTTGTGCTATACAAATAAACTTGATGCTTCTCACCTTCCTTACAAGCACAAACTGTTAAATTTGATCAAGGGGAGAGATAAAAACCGAAACCCATAAAACAGGGGTGCTCAACCCTGGTCCTGGAGATCGACTTTCCTGCAGAGTTCAGCTCCAACCCTGACCAAAAACACCTGAACCAGCTAATTAGGATCTGAAGGAGCACTTGATAATTACAGACAGGTGTGTTTAATTAGAGTTGGAACTAAACTCTGCAGGAAGGTCGATCTCCAGGAACAGGGTTGGGCCCCCCTGCCATAAGATAAAACAGTCCTGTATGAACGCACAGAACAGTCATTCTAATTCACCAACAGTTGATTTGTTGACAGCTTGATCACAGAGGTGATGTGGGTTACATCACAATAATGCAAGATGGCGTGTTATGTATGTATGAAACCACACACATGCAGTGTGTTGGCCAAGCATTGCATGGGATAGGATATTTCCAAATGAGAGATGAGAAACAAGAAAAGAACTGGTTCTCCAGTGAGTGAAGCCCATGACTGGATTACACCAGATGGTGATTCAGTTGAAGTCAGTGTCTATGGGGTTGTTAGCCATATGGTGACAGTTTTCACACAGAAGTCATTATACAAATGAATGAATGTTTTATCTATATATTTTTTATACATTTAACATGTAAAGAATATATTTATCTTTTTATACAATTAACAAATATACATCCATCCATTTTCCAAACCACTTATGTATGTATGTCTTATGTAGGATCATAGGGATGCTGAAATGTTACATATTACATGTTACTATAAATTAAATAGTAGTAGTGTTAATAATAATATCAATATTGTTTTTATTTTTTATTATTTATGTATACAGACTGTATTTAAATATATAAGAAATATGTTTTTTTTAGATTATCAAATTATACTACTGCTCAAAAACATAAAAACACATAGTAAAGAAAAAAAACTATATTGTGTTAAAATTACATCTTTTTTTAAACAATTCACTTCATATATATATATATATATATATATATATATTCAGTTATAAATAATGTAATACAATATAATATTATATTATACACTTTTATAATAAATGTGTACTGCACTTGTATAGATGAACTCAGTAAAACATTTTTGACAGAATTTGGTAAACTGTGTAAGACAAAATTCTCTTTCGTGTTCATATGCGTATAATTAGAAGTCAGTGGAGCACAAAATCTAGTTTAAACACAACTCAATACAGATTTATCAACATTATAATAAGGGTAAGAACAAATATGTGGTTATCTATTGTGTTCATAAACACTGTTGTGTTTCAGAATTATTTCCATCTTAAGCCTTTTAGAATGGACAGCGCAGCAAAAAGAAATAGATTCTCATATCACTCTGAAGACAAAAGACATTTTAGTGAGTAAGGGGGCATAACAGGTTGAGAATGACCTTCAAAGATGAAATTGGCACTATAATAACATCGCAGTTGGTGGGTGCTGACCGGCGACATACACCCCCTCGGTGTAACCTGAAGGGGACGTGACATTTAACTGTGGCTCCCTTGATGAAATGTCTTGACAAAAGACACTGATAACATCTATTTTCTTCCCCGTCTACACAAGTGTCTTTTTGAATCGCCCCTGAGAGCGAGCATCTCTGGAAATGACATCACTTCACCTTCGAGGGTGTATTTTCAAATTGCCAGCTTTGTTAAGCTAGATAACACAGCTGCCCTCACTTTGAAAGGTTTGTTTCTGAAGTAACCAAGGGATGAAACACAGGGAGAGGCTGTCTTTGAGAAGATGTGGAATGATTTGTAAATTGTGAATAGCTTGGAGGTGGCGTAGAGGTTATTGTAAAGCGGGTGACCTTTGAATGGGACCCACAGGACTTCACTGCCATCTGTGCCCGCTGGGCATCTCTAATCCCTCTGCCACCATTCTCAGCAGTAATTGGTACCCACACATTGGCATTGTGCCTACACATTTGATTACACTTCTACATGTCTCTCTCACTGTACAGTATATCTTTCTTACCCACCAAAATAAAAATCTTTAACATAGTTTTGCATGTTTCCTCCTCAGGGACCAAAATGAACACTCGACAAGCAGCAAATGTTAAAAAGAGTGGTTTGGTTTCTATCGCAACGTCATAGCGATTATGATAGCATAAACATTGCTTTTTTGTCTGATTAAAAAAAGATTCTTGTCTCATTGCAAATAAAAAGCTAAAAAATGTCATTGTCATAGGGACAAAATATATATATTATTTTAGAGATGAACTGTGAAATTCATGCACCACTTGTGGCACTAAAAAGTACTGCAAAAATAATGACTTTTTAAAAACTTTCCCAAACCCTCCTGTAAGAAATCCAGTAAGAAAGCTAATAATCTGTATGCATGACCACATAACCTGCATTCTCCAACATAAACCCATTTCTTCTTAATCCATTAAACAGCAATTATGTTTACATTGTTTTTCAAAAATAATTTTAAAATAAAAATCAAACGATGATAGCTACTTAACTATAGGATGTTTAGTATGAAAGTATTTTAACATTAAACTGCATTATTTATTTAGAAGTGTCAAGGCTGGTGAAAAATAATTATATATCTAAAAATATAAGTTATACCCATTTATTTAATTAATTTTTAATCTTTTTAATAATTTTAAATAAATAATTATTAGCCAGTATTCAAAAAATCTGAGCTAAAACTAATAAAGGTAAGGCTGGCTACAATAGCATCAAATATGCTACTCTCGCAAACAAAATATTTTTGTAAATATATTCGAGGAATATATTCGGAGTCTTGTTTTTTTTTGCTCTCTGATTTATTTAAAATCTACTTTTGTTTTCTATAACAGATGAAGGTACGTTAGAGACTTCAACTTTGCTTTTTTCCTTTAACAATTAGTTTGTACATTTTATATATTCATATCCATTCATATATCAGCCTTTCTAAATAACACTTACGTTTAATGAAGTTTACTTGATGTTACCACAAATAAAAGAATTCTCGTGCCCTTTCTCCAGGAATCTTCACTCATTGAAGCCTGTTGAAACCATCAAATGCCTTCGGAGGGCTGTATGGATTTGTTTGTTTGCTAGTTCTTTAAACCATTGTGTTGCATTGCCATGCCTGGCATCAAGCATCAGCCTCTTTTAAGGAGCAAAGCCCCCTGCCAAGAGAAATCCTATTTTACAGTTGAATGCACAACACAAGTGAAATGCAACCCAGATTTGGAACCACCATAGGCAGATGAGGAAGAATTACTGTCAGATTTACACTGATACCTAAACAAACCATTTATTTCCTGTCAGTGTTGACCTTGGACACCACAGGAACGTCAGTGCATTTAGCTAGTTGTCTCAGTTTTTTTCCCTCTGACAAGCTTCAAATACAGTGTCCCGCCATATTTTTTGTCATGTTTCTTATTTCCTGGCTGTCTAAAAAATATGATTCAGTAAACTGCTGATTTACAGCTCTTGGCACTGGTTTCTTTCTGTTTATTACAGGCATGCTTTTCTTTCCACATTCTACTTTCTGCACTTAATTTTCTTATTCGCCTCCTTCAGTACTGCTGAATGGAAGCTCCTCTTGCCCTCTTGTGCTCGTGGCTGTAGAAAAGTTGAAAGAAACCCCATGATCAAAGCGTCTCTCCCACATCCTGATAGTGGAAACAAAAAGACAAGCTCTGCAGGAATGTCTCAGGAGGCATGTTCTGCTTTCTCCTGTCTTGTATGTAGTATCTTGAGACAATTGGAGACAAATGAGTTCCACAGACTTCACTGCCATTTGTAGTTGCATTGTTTCTCATTATGCGTAATGTTTAACTTTCTTGCATTGTTGGACACAGTCATGTCAAATTGCTACAATCATTTGTGGCTTTGTTATGACATAGTTGGTAACATTTACACTTTTATCCAAAGCAACTTACACTGCATTCAAGGTATGTATTTTATCAGTGGCAGAGCCAGAGCCAGAGGGATGTCCAGCGGTTTAATATGCTATTATTTCATTTTCTTAGTTTAATCGTACTGAAAGAAGCATTTATTTTATTTCTAAACTCAAGAATGCGACACGTCTGGTGTGCAGCAACACCCTTTATTTCAATCAGTGTAACTCTCATGTATGCACTCTCACACCACACGTTCATTTTCTTACAGAATAAAAAGTATCACAGAGCAAAGAGGACAGACAATGCACTGACAGACAAGACAGAGCAGGTTACTTTTAATAATAGGAAACACAGTCTTAGCATTCAAATTATGTTAGTTTAATTAAGAATTTTAAACAATAATTAATTAATAAAAATGTACAGATATTATACAAATGGTCTAATATGAAATTGTATACATATCATATTGTATTGAAAATTGTATACTTTTAACCTTAACCTTAGAGTTCCCAGTATAGAAAGTTTAGAAAAACTGAGAATAAATAAATAAATAACTCCAAAGTTGGCAGCCCTGTTTAAAGTAAGTTGAAGTTTTAGGTTTCCTGAACACCATTTATGAAATTCACTGCATAAGTTAATATTAAATCATTTGCTCTAACCCAGTAGTTCTCAATTTCAATCCCGGGGTACCATTGCTCTGCACATTTTGTATGTCTCTCTTACCTGACGCTCTTGGTTGAGTTCATGGATCTCCCTCCTAATGAAATGACTGAATCAGGTGCGTTAAATAAGGAAGACATACAAAATCTGCAGAGCAGTGGTTCCTTGGACTGGAATTGAAAACCACTGCTCCAATCACTGGTTAATCAGATGATAAATAAAATAAAATACATATTATCCAATAGACTAACATTTGAAGTTACGGTAAGAATGTATATCTAATGTTGGGTAATGTGAAGTAATCAGCAATCGTAGGATTTATTCAACCTGATCTCATCATGAAAACATACCTGTGGGAACATTTTCACCAGACGTGAAATATATACCAAAAAGTACATATCACTGCAGTTTCCATTGAGTGGTGCTTAAAGTATGTGCATTTCTTTTTCCGGAACTGATGAACGTATATATGGTTTTCGATCTCTCATCTTTCAGCTCTTTATCATGAGTTGTGAAATCGAACCTATGGCCTTGGTGTTGCTAGCACCATGCTCTACTGATTGAGCTACAGGAATACAAGAATGATATAACCACTAGATAGTTTTGGAAAATGCAGTTTTAAACATATAAATATTGTCTTTCACACTCATGGTCAGTTGCATATAGTGAAAAACCAATCTGTGCTTCTGTGCTGGTTTGATTTATTGGCTTGAGGTGCTAATGTTGGAAGGGATTGGTGAGTTTCATTAAACTGGCTGTAGTTGTGTGCCTTCATGTGGAGTGATTCATTGCAAGAAACAGAGAGCAGCCTGAACTCGTAACATAATTAATGAATCATTCGAAGAGTCATCAGGATTTTGAACAAGGTGTCTCACTGCCAACACGTCAGTTCATTCTTCTCCTTTTAGATTTTGCTGTGGGATTTATATGCAACATGAATCTTACGTAACATGAATATGGCAGATAGTATTAGCTTATTATTAGCATTAGATTATCTGTTAGCAAGAGGTCCATATAGGAACTGGCGAAAGGATGTGCTTGTGTTGAATACAACACCTTCATGTTTCGAGTCAAGTATCTGTGTTTATTCATGCTCATGGCCATGTTAACATATAACCTGGAAGCATTAAAATTCATAGGAATTCATGTAAATAGCTGAACTGATTGTAAAGTCATTTGTAACCATATTATTAAGTATTATAAGCATGATGTATAAGCATTTTTCTTTCATTACTATGCAGAAGTAAATTTATGACCACAACTGTACATACAAAAATGGAATATTACCTAAGCTGCTATATAAATTATATTATTTCATAATAAATGAAATACCTTGTATATGTATTGAGAAATAAATGTGTAAAATCTAAATGAAATACCTTGTATATGTATTGAGAAATAAATGTGTAAAATCTAATGTGAAAATTGTATTTTTTTTCCACCTGCAGTTAAAATGCATTAATTAATGACTAAGCTCATGATTTCCGACCAAAACATAAGGAAACCGTGATATTGTAATACTAGTTGAATTTGGAACATTTTTAACTTTTGTGATCCACCTGCTTTTTTTTTTTTTAAAGAAAGAATAAAATGTAGTTTTTTGTACATCCCTCCTGTGAATTAAGATGAAGGGATATGGATCACATTAATGTAATGCATTCAGAAAGCACATAGTAATGATAAAATGTTGAATACAGACTTCACTGTTTCATCTTGAATCATAAGATCATTTATGGAGCTGGTAAGGACACTATGACATTGAGCTTTTGGACAGCTGTGTGTGTGTGTGAGCGAGATTAAGAGACTCATTGTTCATGTTCACGTGAAAGGGGGCCGGTCTTAGTGCTTTGTGGTGGGTTTGGTAAGGCTGCATATTCCCAAAGATGTGTGTGTGTGTGTGTGTGAACTCATAAATGCATGGAATACTAATGAGCAGTCTGAGACAGAAGGGGGTTGTGATATACATCTAAATCTGTGAAGAAATTTGCCCCTCACTCTTTTAAGATGTTTGATTCAAAAGATATATTTAGGGCACACTTGAGGTCTTGATATATGAGCCATTTCATTTTTTTTTACACGTCATTGTGAGTATTTTAGTGGTCTGGTTATCAAAATCTTACACTAATCAGCTCAGTATGTAACCTTTAGGCCTTGTATGGATTCGATTTTTCTGCAATGTAAATAAATAATAATAAAAAGTTAAAGATGGATGTGTCACTTTGTCCTTAATTGGATTAGGTTTTTAGAATAACATAACAACCCATCCCATACCGTATCTATTTATGAAGGTGGTATTTTCACTTGATGTGATTTGTATGAAAGCATTTTTTTTTAAATAACTACCATACTATTTACTATTTTGTACATTAAACTCAGTAATATGCCAAGTAAAAGAGAAAGTTTAAACCATTGAAGTACCATCTGAGGCAGAATTCTCAAGTCAAGTCAATTCAAGTCACCTTTATTTATATACCGCCTTTAACAATACAGAATTGTGACAAGGCGGCTGTACAGTATTAAATAGGAAATAGTACATCAACAATGCCAAGGGCAACAGTAAACACTCAATTTTCAGGTAAAGGTAGTTAATCAAATACAATAAAATAAAATACAATATTGTGTGAAGATAAAGTGTCCCCAACTAAGCAAGCCAGAGGCGACACTGGCAAGGAACCAAAACTCCATCAGTGACAAATGGAGAAAAAAACCTTGGGAGAAACCAGGCTCAGTCGGGGGGCCAGTTCTCCTCTGGCCAGACACAG
>JAHKKF010473928.1:0-17809 GCA_019740295.1 Labeo calbasu
TTTTTTTTTTTTTTTTTTTTTTTTTTTTTTTAATTACCCAAACTCAAATAACAGATTAAAGCTAAATAGAACTATTTTAAAAAAAAAATTTAATTATATGTTAATTTTAAATCTTAAAGGCACACAACTAAATTTTTATAACCAAAGCTAACATTAAAATGAAAACTGAAAAACTAATTCAAATTATTAACAAATAACTAACTATTAACTGTTGTTAGTTATTGTAACTATTGTAATTATTGTAAATAACTATTGTTTTATATAAATAATACTAAAATATCTTTAAAAACACTACATTAATAAGTTACATTTAATCTTTTGGAAAATTTAATATCCATTTTTCATAATGTACATTATAATGTTGTGATGCCTAAACGTACTTGTAGAATTTAAAACTTTAACATTTTGTGTTTTATTTTTCACTTATTTAGACAAAATGACTTGTTTAATAAGATTTTTATCAGAAAATCTTGATTAATTTGATGGCTTTTTTGTGTGTGTGTGTGTGTGTGTGTGTGTGTGTGTGTGTGTGTGTGTGTGTGTGTGTGTTTGTAAATCTTGTATTATTCCGATTCAGTTTTTGCCATGAAGATAGTCTTAGATCCTGGCATGGCAATAAAAATTACAAAAACAACTAATTTAACTAACTATTGAGACAAAATGGTAACACTTTACAGTAAGGTCCATTAGTTAACATTAGTTGCATGAACTAAAAATGAAAGGTACTTCTACAGCATTTATTAATCTTAGTTAATATTTACTTCAGCATTTACTGATGCATTATTAAAATCACAAGTTATGTTTGTTAACATTAGTTAATGGACTGTGAACTAACATGAACAAACAATGAACGACTGTATTTTTAACTAACATTACCAGAAATGAATAAAGTGTAATAAATGTATTGTTCATTGTTCGTTCATTTTAGTTGATACATTAATACATTAAGTGTTGCCGACAAAATATAATTTTTATTTTAATATAGGTGCATCCCTTTTTATTATGAGATTCATTAAAATAGCAGGTAAAAACAAAATATAATTTGTTCTATTCATCATTTTATGAAAAGAATTGATTCAAAAAATGCACATACTCTGCAGTGAGTTCAAATCTTATGGCTTGTTGATGCGAGAAGTAGCGATAGAGAACTAAGAGCTGTCTGACCTCACAGACCACACACTTCCCTGTTCTCTATGATGATGATGGGAAAAAGCAAATGAACAGACTAGCCGACTGACACATGAAATGACTCTTATTGTGTTTTTTTTGTCTCTCCAGCAAACCCTGCATGAGAAATGGGATGAATACAGATCTCTAATGGTGCAAGAGCAGCGGTTAGTGCATGGTGAGTTTTTAGCACATGATAGCTATCTCACTAAACCAGGCCTTTGAATGACACGTTCCCCTCCTGTTGTTTCAATAACGTATAAAGGTTGGACGCATGCCTGACATTTGAGCACGTCTGCATGTAGTTGTATCGCACAAAACGCTTCCTGTTAGCACAATGTTGTGGTAGACATCTTAAAGATAAACATATTTAGTTTTTTCAGTGTGATTTAAAGATCAGACTAAATGCCTTAGTGTAGCAACACAGTATTTTAACAGCCTACAGGATCTCTTATAGACTTAATTTAAGTAATTTTCCTTTAAATCTGTTTTTACTCTCACAGGCATAGTCATGAGTGATGTGGCTGTCTATGAGTCTCTGGAGTCAGCCGGTGTGTACGGTAGCCTGGGCGCTCCAAGCCCCGCGGCCATGCGTGCATTATGTGGCACCGGGAGCACGAGCAGCAGCATCAGCCGTCTTAGTGCCGCCACAACTGAAGATGACCCACTCTACCAAACCTGCATCTTTCAGGGAGAACGTTCCAACAACGCCAGCATCGACGAGCTCGATGCAAACCAAGAGCAGACTCAAAGCAGTCGCCCACGCCTCATTCGACCCGCCAGCGAACTCTTCGCTACCGCCAAGACCACCCTGACCCGCAGCGCCAGCACACGCAGTTACCTGAGAGGCCCAGCGTCTTCGTCGTCATCCTCAGTGCCTAACGGAGAAAAACAGCAGTGCGGAGGCTTTAGCACACTGCAGCGCAAACCTAAACAGAAGAGCTTCAGGCGGAGGCTGTTGAAGTACATTCCCGGACTAAACAGACCCCTGGAAGAGGAGGAAAGCAAACTGTGAGAAACAAAAGCGAACTGAGATTCAAAGACTCACTTAGCCAAAGACTAAATGTAAAGGAAACTGAAGACCAAAAGAGGAGGCCAAGAAAAACCAAAGAATCCAGTGATGATAAAATTGACAGTTTTCAGTTTGGTCAGGTTGGTAGTGTGCCAAAAGTTTCAAAGCCAAACGATTTGTTGGGCAACTTAAATATTCGTTATAGACTTGAAGTATTCAAATTTGTCTAAAATGCTGAGAGTAGATGTGGATGTATGTCTTTTAGTTGCTGGAATATTGTTTGAAATTCTGTAACAAGTTAACAAGACCCAAAAACGTGGACCAGTGTCTTAATCGCTCCTTAAACAACTCCTAACTAGTTTATTAACATTGTCTAACTTTATTTCCTGGTGCACATTTTGCACCTAAATCGAGAAGCAAACGTTTGTACATATTTTGTTAATGTTTAAGTTATTTATTTAATGTTTATTTTCTGTGGTTTTATTTTTTTGTTATCTTGTCAATTGAAGATGTAAAAAATGAAGGATTTTTTTTTATTATTATTAGATCATGTTTGAAAATACGTTGGTCCTGAAGGATATTTAAGAAGTGCCTTTTTGGCATGTTTGTGTAAATAACTTTTTGTGAAAATTGAAAATAAAAGGATGGTATTTTTCCCTCATAATTTCCCTCTGTTCTGTGCTTTCCCTGAAGTCCACTTAACACTAAACTCCCTGCTATTTGAGCACAAGTGCTCTTATTGTCCAGATGTCTTTGATTTCTTTCCAAAATATTTTTCTTTGCACTTGCGATACCGGCAGCTCATACAAAAGACTACACCCTAATGTGCTTTCCTAACCTCAAAAACAACATCTTCCTATGGGACAGAGACTGTGTGTATTGTAATATGAAGGGGTTAGTTGCATTCCGCTAATGCTGGACTTCAGACCTTCAATGATGTCAAACGAATTCATTGTAGGGAATGTGCGGATCGCTGTTAGGAATACACATCGGAATGTGCATCCAAAGAGTGACCCCAGGATTCCAGGCCACAAGCCTCGATTCTCTTCCTTTAGGTCTGAGCTGAACCCTTGCCCTCTGCCTGCACACACAAACACATTCCCCCATGGTGCTCTGACAAGACACAAACCACATCATCATCCCAGTGTCCCGCCTGACCTTCCAGGTCACAAAACACTCCCCCCTCTATTTTCTCTCGCTCTCTTTACGTCGTTTCCCTTTTGTCTGCCTTCACAGCCGATGCCCGTTACGTCAGAACCCCTTTGGATGTTCGTTGGTGTCAATACCACAGCGCATAGTTCCCTGTCTTGATTAGCTATTGTTTTGTCTTTGGTTACAGAGACGGGTGTGTGGGTAACTTGTCAGCTTGTCACGTAATTGGGTTTTTAAGCAGATTTCGAAGGCTGAAGTCGTTTCATGCCATGACGAGTGTTTTAAAAAAAAAGTCTGAATGCATAATTAGTTAGGATACAAGGGGACCCAAAGCAAAGCCATGAATGGGCCTTTTAGTTGTTGGACAAAACAATGGGCTGATAGTGTGCAATTAGCACGGCAGGAGAGATGGGAGCTTGGTAGAGATGGGACACTCAAGTTTGTTCATATGCATATTTATATCTTATTAGCCATGTTTGCTAAAGTAAGCATCACTATAATTACTGTTCTTAATGTGCAGTCACATTTTCGCTCCTTTTCAATGATTTCTGTGTGAGCTATGCTTTAATACCCTATTGGCTACCCTACTGACAATAACCAATGGACATTTTTAGCGTGCGAAACGTCTGCTGTTTTGCTCTTGTAGATGTTTACTGTGGTTTGATCTAAACCACTATCTCTAAGTGTTAAACTTTAGTGTGCAATTTGTTCTGCACCATTTGTGATGAGGAATGATTCTTCAAATTCACTTTGGCCTACTAGATATTTTATATATGCAATAGTATGTGCAATATTTGCTTTAGAGAAGCAACGTGATCATATCTGTTGGAGAATATCAATGTCAAAGACTTGAGAGTGGACTCCTTTTCTTGAGCCACTAAGCAATTGCTAAACAAACGCAAAAGGACGTACTAAAAACAATTAACATTTTACCAAATAACCAACCACCCACAATCTAGTATAGAGTGTTTTTATGCCACGCCATCAATCGGCCATATTGGCGGCACTGAACATAAACAATGCCACTGAACCAAATGAAACTCGCATATTATGCTGATTATTGCTGCTAAAAATGGTCAGTAATTGTCATGTTTTGGGCTGTCCCATACAGTAAAAAAATACATATTATCAAATATATTTTTAAATATATTTGAAAATACACAAAAACGGCCAAACATATATATTTGTTAAAATATTTTTTTAAAATATGTTTACGTACATATATTTTCTACCAATATATTTTTACCAATATACAAAAGCATTTAAAAAATATATTTTGACCTCTATATATTTCAGTAAAAAAACGCATTTTCTTGCCACAGAAATACATTTAGAAATACATTCATATGATGGTTGAATGTAAATATATTTACCATTTCAAAAATATATTCCATTGAGCTTCACTGTTTGCAACACATATTTAGCATACATTTCAAATATATTTTGGCCACATTTATGGCCACAAATATATTTTGCCCATATGGGATACTAATTGATTGGACCGGGAAAAACATTTGGAGCACTATAGACTGCCAAAAGTAATAACAAATCAAGGAGAAGAGATCAAAAACTGAGGAACAAAAGGAGTTTGTGGTTGGCCAAACTGAACCAGGATTTCCAGGGGCAAGAATCTTGACAACATTTGTGTTTGTTCTTACCATTTCCGATCAGGTAGGTGAAATATTAGGCTAATATCTTAATTAATACTGCTCATACGGGAAAGTATTGTGCCCCTTCCTGCTTACTATGTCCTTACCAATTTCCCACGTTTTTCTCGTGGTTCAGACAACATAAATTAAAAGAACATATGGGCTTGTTAAGTGGTGACGTAATGTGTCCATTAAACGCACCAACGAATGCCGTTTCCAACTCATTTCACTTGAGAATATTATCTCAGCAACCATTTATGAGCACTGTTTATTCATATTAAACATTTAAGCTAAACGTTTTCAAATTTAGGGTGTACACTACAGTCTCTGTGCTCACAGCATCCCAAACACAAACATTTTTATATTTATTTATTTATATTTATATGTTCTTTGTGTGGCTATCTGGGATTTGGGTTTGGGGTTAAAGGGTAGGATCATACTTTTTTGGTAGTATTATATCACATTGTGAGTGTATAATTAGTACCGTTTGCTGTTTTCCCATGTCATCTGACCCGGAAGTCACGGAAGAGGTGAAGCTTGACGTGGTCAGTTGACGTGTGTAATTGCTGCCTCAGAAGCCTGTCCGAAATCATTTTCATGAGGTGCCTTCGTGCAAAAACGCTGCCTGCAAAGTCATTGACTGATAAGGCAGCGAGGCAGCAAGTCAGCTGTCTAGGCTTTCGGACACAGCCCTAGAATCCACACTGTTGTTTACATCCGAGTATCTACTAGAGTGTATTCACGTTACGTCATCAATCCGGAAGTCGGCCATTGCGGCGGCATTGAGTGTAAACAATGCCACTGAACAGAACGGAACTTGCGTATAGGCTTGGCGAAAAAATAAAGAAACCAAAGTAATTTACTATGTCAGATAAGAAATAGAAGGAAGAACTGTCGGGTCATCAGTCCGCGACAACGGAGGCAGATCGTACGGATGTTTTCCACTTATTACAGGGCTGGACAATATGGACTGCCCTGTGGCCCGTGCAATTTGTCATTTGTGTGTAAATATTATGTTATTATTATATTTAGTCTGTAAAAGGCCGTTAACAGCTGAAGACGGACATAAAAAGGAGAAAATATTGTATCAGGCAGATCAATCTCACTGTTCACGATGCACGAAATATTGGAAGAAACCCATAATAATGAATTGGGGGGTAGGAGTTTATATGAATGTGTCTCTGAGGGGAACTGTCTGTTTTCAGAAAAGTTTACATGGCTTTTTCTTTTCATCTAGCATCTGTATAACGCATTATTAAGCAGCGTAGACGAGCTTTGTGTACAGCAGTAATCAAGGAAACACTGTCGCTGCTCAGCATTGAGCCCTGTATTAACTTTAGTTTGTCCAAATAAAACGACCTTTCCTGCTTACTAAGTCCTTATCTATATGATTTAGCAGCTTCCACACATTTTCCGTAGTTTAGACGGCATAAATTAGTAGAACAACGTCTTCAGTGGTACATTAACCGTGCAATTAATGCTTCTGTTTACATATGAGTATCGCCGCAATGGCCGCGCATCCGGGTAACTGACCAGAAGGTGACATCGGTGCAAACCCTCTATAATGAAATAATGAGTTTTGCGTGGGAATTTACCGGCCGTTCGCACGTCTTTACTCGTAAAATTTGTCTGCGAACGATTTTATGATTCAGATTCCGAATTAAAATGAATCTAAATTCAAAACAAATATAGATTTAACTCATTATAAACTTACAGCGTGTCAACGTCACGCCGCGCCTCAACAGCTACAGGATTTCTACATTAGATGCGACAAAGCGACCCTTGCAAATCATTTGAACTTTGTGTCAGTATATCATAAATAGAAGGTATCTGTCGAGTCGCGCCGCATCCAGTATAGACAGCAGCATCACCGATTATAAGCGGTTGTATTGTATTTTGTGTCGCGACACGCCGCTCGCGTCCGGTGTAGACACTGTGGCAAGAGCTAACATGAAAGAGACCGATTAAGGTGTGCGGAAAGCCCTTATATGGAGATGCCGGGGCGTGTTCTATGCAAATTACTACCTGAAGGCACACATTTAGAATTCAGCAACACTGAAGGAGGGCAGGGAACAAATGTGTGCGTAGGCACCTGTTGTGAATCCGGTGGAAATTTTGCACAAAACTAAGTCTGTGTACATAAATACGTCATTATATGCAGACTGCAGTCATTAATAAATGAGGCTGCTTATCTTAAGAAAATCTATTTTACACCACAGAGTGGTGTTTGCAGAGTGTGTGGTTGCTAACATGGCAAAGGGGAGTAAGTAAACAGTACCAAACGACATGTTGGCCTGCGCCAACGGTAAAATCAACGTGTATTTAAAGAGCGTTTCGGAGAAAATCATTTCAGTTTACGCACAACGGCTTTTGTCCCCAGACGTTACAACTGACATGCAAAACTCGAGAGACTTTGCCAATGACGTTATTCCTGTTTTCTAAGCTGACTGCATGACTGCATCCTTAATTCTGTGTTTCCAAGCCTCACACAAAACAGCCTGTGTCTATGTGCGTGTTTTTCATTAGAGCTTGTTATATAATAACTTGTGGAAGAAGAAAGGCTAGAATAAACTGAGCTTCTTCTATGCATGAAGAAATTCACTTGCATTTGTATGTCTCTGGAGTATTATTAAATAGTTTGAGCTTAAACCAATGATAATAATATATAGACTTTACATAAATTAAGAAGGCTTTGCTGCTCACAGACTTTGGAAAAGGAACACAACTATTGTCCCTGATTTTTAAAAATAAGAAATGGAACAAAATCTGTTTGCCAGCATCACTATGTATGCCACCATGTTTTGCCATTACTTTAGTAATGTACTTTAGTTTTGTTGTCTTAGCAACTTTTATTCTAACTTTTGTCAAAACTGACCCTTGATCAGTGTGAGACTGAGATGTTAGTATAGTGTCCATTATGACAGGAAGTGAATGAGGTGTGGGTGTCTAGTTGAGATCTATTTTAGAGCTTCTTGGTTGAAACTAAGTGTCCTAAGGGTGTAGGCTGCAGATTTTTGTGCACAACGTCCCGCCAAACCACTAATCACACAAATGACATCAGAACAAGTCCATGCTCTGCATACCTAGAGAGTAAAATATATGATTACAGATGTAAGTATTTTATAGTGTCCTCATTTATAAAAAGCAAAGCACTTTTTAATAGTATCTTGGAATAATATAAATTATCTCATTAGTTACTGTGTATTTACGGGTTAAATATATATATATATATATATATATGTATGTGTGTGTGTGTGTGTTTTTACAATTAATGTTAAATAATAAAAGAGAAACAGTAACAATCATAAATCTCTTTGCTGACAGTATATGCAAAAGAATATTGTAGCAATCTATATATGTATTTGGTGCATGTTGCTAAGGAAGTTGAATAGATTGATGTATGTGGCATCTTGGCATGAGCGTGTGAGAGAGAATACAGATACTCAAGTCACATGTGCAGACAGGATGTGGTAGAGAGATTGCACAGGAAATGCATCACAATGCAATGCTGCCCGGTGACAAAAAGACTGTACAACTCTTTCCAGAGAAAGAAAAGTTTTTGTGTTATCTCTTAGTCCCATTCGAATGGGGATTTACAGGACATTATTTATGTTTCGAGATTTAAATCAAAGTAAAATCTCTGTTCCACCTGAAAAGTTCCCTGTATGAAACCAGACATGTTAATACATCACTTTATTATTTTTCTACCACAATAATGACCAAAAATGTAACTGGAATTTTATTTTTTTTAGTTTACTTAAGTTAACATATGTTTATCCTTTAGTTGGATCTGTTGCATTTATATCTATAGTGGAATGCAATCTAATTAGGTTTTGAAAAGGTGATTTTACAAAACTGTGTGTGTGTGTGTGTGTGTGTACACTACCAGTCAAAAGTTTTTGAACAGTAAGATTTTTAATGGTTTTTAAAGATGGTAAGTTCTATTTACCAAACCTTCATTTATTTGATCCAAAGTACATCAAAAGCAGTAAAATTGTGCAATATTTTTACTATTTAAAATAACTGTTTTCTATTTGAATATATTTTAAAATGTAATTTATTCCTGTGATTTCAAAGCATCATTACTTCAGGCACAGGACTTTTCAGAAATCATTCTAATATTCTGATTTGCTGCTTAAAAAACATTTATTATTATTATTATTATTATTATTATTATTATTATTATGTTAAAAACAGCTGATTTTTTCAGGTTTCTCTGATGAATAGAAAGTTCAGAAAAACAGCATTTATCTGAAAGAGAAATCCTTTGTAACATTGCTAACAATGATGATGCTAACGATGCTGAAAATGTAGTTTGATCACAGGAATAAATTACAAAACCTTTTGACTGGTAGTGTATATAACATCCATATATGGCAAGCATAATGTGCATATGTTATTTCTAACTTCAATAGTGCATTAAACTGTGCATTATCAGTCTGCAAAAGTAAGCGTTTGTATGTCTGTGAAATGCATTGAGCTTATTAACCTGTAAAGGAAGTGTTGTTGAAGGCCTCTGTTATGCTTGACAGACAACATAAAGCACTTTCCTAGCTACTATCCAAGTTCTGCACCGACACACTATTTCCATTCACACACTGATGGTAGTACTTCCAGCTTATTGCCTAGTTAAGACAATATTCCCTCTGTTTACAGGGTTTAATATGACGTTGCCAGCCATGGCAGGTGAGTAAATAATGGCCTCATAACAAGTGCACACATTCAAAACAAGCATCTGTGTGGCTTTTTTTTTTTTTTTAAACCAGTAGAGAATAGACATTTTCTGTGTTTTTGTTGACTTATGGATAATGATGTGGTGATTTTAAAATTTTGGGCGATACTTATTTTATGATTGATAGTAGTTCTCATACACTTAGCAAACATTCAGTTCACTACGTATACAGTACATATGCATGTCAGTGCTTCAGGCTGTAACAGGTGCGTTAATGTTCGTTAATGAATGTTACTGCTTCTCTTCACATCTCCAGTATTTCTTTCTGTATGGAATAGTGAAACAAAAGGCACAGCCAAACTATAACGCATCTGCCGAAAGCAGAGATTAAGAACTGGAGTAGTAAAGACAGCTGCGATTCAGCTGAACTCAGTGGAGTGAGTTAGAGCAACCTGCTAAAAAATGAGAAACTCTTCAATTCACATTAAACTCTGTGGCTGTGAGCCAATAAACTTATTAGGATTGTGTGTATGCAGGTAAATCTGAAACCAGGATATGGAGACCGTTGTGAGGCATTTAAACAGACGGCTATCTAAATTACACTCCATCCTGTATTTCGGCCACAGAGTTTGTTCCTCATTTTCAGCGGTTTTATGATGACAGAGCCTCTGATAGTGATTATCAGAATAGGCGTCACTTCTCAAGTGCATACCATCTGCCCGCCATTACAACCGTTTTTCCTCTCATCTTGTGACTAATGTTTGCTGGTGCTGGTAAATCAGTGTCCACCTGGTTAAAAGATTATATTGATTGCCAATGTAATTTCAAGGTCTATTTCCATGACAGCCTTCAAGACAGGAAAGCCATCTGACCAGTAGTTATATAATAATTATCTGGCCTATTATGCGGAAAATGCATGTGTCAATACTTGGGAAACGCAGATTAAAAAAGGGAATTTTGCTACAATTCCTAAAGCTTTTTATAGAAGGTCCCAAAAGAAACAGCAGGAAGAGAAAGCAGGTTATTGCAGGAAGCTGGTGAGGCTATTTGCTGTAACCAGCACTGATAAGTAAGTTCAGTTTTTAAAATGGCTAAATGTTTCCTCACTGAACGACAAAAGTACATTTCGCTGATGTTTTTTGGAGCTAGAAGTCAGTTTGCAAACTAAATGGAACTGCAGATGTTGTTGTTCTTAGATTAATTTTAGTGTAAACAGGTTGCAGTTTTTGGGGTCATCCAGACAAGGCAGATGGCACCTATTTAAAATAGGACCAGCATATTCTAGTAATATCACATACTATGTTACTAACTCTCAATGATGCAATAACTAAAAAGCATTAGCATCAGTGATTCGCCTGCTTAATCGCAAGTTACTGTTATTACTGTTGCTTCCTAGCTATGCCTTCGTCATTTAAATGCATATTACACGTTTGCGATCATTTACAAAACAGCTCGGTCTCCTTATTTAAATTAATTTGTATTTGACAGTTAAGAGAAGCGGCAGCTTTCCCGCGTGTGGGCGTGGTTTCAGCGCCAACAGCGGACACGCTGCCAGCGCAGTGTTGCCAAGTCCGCGGTTTTCCCGCGCGAAAAAAGTTGCGCGAGTCGAACCTCGACCGTTTGCGCAGCAAAGAATGAGATAAAATACTGAAGAAAGACCTCAGAAGTCATTATGTAATTCACATAATAGTCAACTTTGCTCATGAGCAGGGTTTATTTTGGCCACTCTGTTGTGTCCTGTTTGTTTTTCTCTCAAAGAGATCAAAGATACCTATCGCCCCATTGAGATCAGATGGAAGACACTGTGTACGTGTGCATGTCTGTTTGTGCATTGTGAATGGTAGTGTAATTAGTAATTAGTTATTAAAGGAAACGAGCAAATGCATTAGTAATAAAAGTTCCCCATCTCAACACTAAAAGGAAAAGTCTGTGCCAAAACTAAAGCATGCTGTTAAACTTAAGAAAGGATACTTCAAAATAACACGGCTTTGCATTGAGGCAAATCAGTTTTAGAACTGTACACTGAGAGGTTTTTATACTTTGTTGTTACTACCACCCTTGTCCAAAACAACAGAGTATAAGTGGAACATATTGTCCAGCCAGGTTTCACTAATTGAATGTTGTTGTTTTTGTTGTTGTTGTGTGTGTGTGTGTGTGTGTGTGTGTGTTTGAACAGCTTTGCTCTGCAGGTCCATTTTGTAACACTGGTGAGCGTGTTTATCGGAGGTCGGGATGTTGATTCATCAGAGTTTTCCAAGAGGCCAATCCATCCTCGCGTTCCAAGAGGAAGAGAGCATGGAACTTGGAGATACTGTACGTCGTTCCTGCGTGTTTCCCAGTGTAAATTCCAGATGAAGTAGGTCATCCTGACCAGCTGCCTCTAATCACACTGTTTCTCTCTGACTGAACTATCACTGTCGCCCGATCTTAATGAACAGATGCTTCAATCAGCCAATCAGATACACAAAAGACTTCAAATGTTTGTTGACTGCTTTTAGAATGTTTGTGTTTAGGGATCAGATTTTTTTTTTATCTGCAGTTGACAAGATGGATAAAAATGCCGTTGGCTTATATTGAAGAATTGCTCAAACTTCTAATTCAAATAGTTGTTTTTAACCTTTCATTTGTCAAAGAATCCTGTAAAAAATGTATGGGTTCCACAGTATAAACCCTTTTCAGTATTTATAATAATAAATGTTACTTAAGCTGCGAATCAGTATATTAGACTCCATATATTAACATATTTTTTTATATATTCAAGGGGGCCCCAGGTATTAAAGTCCATCTTCAGAACATTAATTTACAGATAATGTACTCACCCTCTTGTCATCCAAGATGTTCATGTCTTTCTTTCTTCAGTCATAAAGAAATTGTGTGTTTTGAGGGAAACAGTTCAGGATTTTTCTCCATATAATGGACTGCTATGGTGCCCCGAGTTTGAACTTTCAAAAAGCAGTTTAAATGCGGCTTCAGACAATCCCAAATGCGGTTGTAAATGATCCTAACTGAGGAAGAAGGGTCTTATCTAGCAAAACGATCGGTTATTTTCATTAAAAAAAATACAATTTAAATACTTTTTAATCTCAAACGCTCGTTTTGTCCTGCTCTCCCTGAAATCTGTGTATTCTGGCTCAAGGCAGTTAGGCTATGTCGGAAAAACTCTGATTGTATTTTCTCCCTCAACTTGAAAAATCATCGCTGCAGAAGTTCCGACCCAGTCTTTGCAAAGTGAACATGCAAAGATGATCAAACACCCTTAGCAAAAAAGGTAAAACAGTTATATAGGACAATTTTGAAGTTGAAGGAGAACATGAGATGGGAGTTTTCCGACATACCCGCATTTAAACTGCATTTTGGAAATTTAAACTCGGGGCACCATATTAGTCCATAATATGGAGAAAAATCCTGAAATGTTTTCCTCAAAAAACAATTTCTTTACGACTGAAGAAAGAAAGACATGAACATCTTGGATGACAAGGGGGTGAGTACATTATCTGTAAATTGTTGTTCTGGAAGTGGACTTCGTCTTTAAGACTTGTATGGCTTAATATAATGAAAATTTTGTCTTTTACTGAAATATGTAGTAGAAAACCCATGAAAGATTTATGTTATTTGAAAATCCACATTGTTTTATACCTCTTTTGGACTAGGGGGGCGCCATTATTTTGATAATGTGAAATCGTTGCACTCAGTGAGCTTACTGGCACTACCTGTTACTATTTTTACTGAAACACAACTCGGAATAAGCAACTCTGAAAATAAAATACTGATACAATGCCACATTGAACAGCTTTTGGATGTAATTTTTAGTCAAAGGACAACAAGAGAAGTGATGTAGATCTTTACTGCTTTCCTAGCTATAAGAAGAGGAGAAAAGGATAGGAAGATGACTGTAGACGAAATAAAACTTCCTAAAGACCCGCGTCTTTGTTCTCTCCACTTTAGCCCTGATTCCTTTGAGGCTTTTAGTAGACAACAGCTACTGAAAGAGCTTACAAATGGCAGAGACAAGAAACACTAGATGCCATCCTGGCAGGATATAAACATGTGACTCTTGTCATGACACCGCAGCCACTGAAGGTGTTTCTCAGCACGGATTTCAGTCGATATCCAAGGGAGTTTAGACTCCTTCAAATGGTACGGCATTTGGTTTATTATATTACAGTTATTTTAAATTTGATAAATAGTTCCTAATACTACTGTGTTTACTGTACTTTTAATCAGATAAATGCAACCTGTATGAGCATAAGAGACTTCTTTCAAAAAACTTTATAAATCTCATTAGCTCATAATGCTAAAATCGGCTCTTCCCACAACATGGTTGTTGTCTCATATGCCAGTGGTCATACATGGATTAAAAAAAAAAATACCTAAATGACTTCTGACGTCAGGATATTTATAAAGAACGAGAGCGTAAGGTCATATAAGGCTAGATGTTTACTAATATCAGAAATTAGCCATTAGACAACATCAAATACATTCCCTTGTAATTCACGAAGAAGTGAAACACCTTTAAAAATCCCCCTTCCTTCCACTGGTGATGTCTTAGTGACATAATGTTATTAGTCAAAATGTGAAATATGCAAAACATCAAAAAGATGATGGTGAATTTAAAAAGTAATAATGACGACAGCGAAAGAGGCAAATGGACGTATGCGAGCGGCAGCCGTCGCGCTGGAACCACGTAGGCGTTGAGCTCTCTGGAGCAAGAAGGAAGTTCTGTGGTTTTTGATTGGCTGCCACATGTTTTTCCGTTTGCATGAAGATCTCCATGATCTCTGCAGCCAGTCTGATTTAGACATGGAGCGGTTTGTCACCTCAGCATTGGTTAGTTACATCACAATGAGCAGGACGTGATGTTTCATTTCAAGACATCTGATGTCTTGATGCATGGGGGAGTGTTTCTGAGTAGATAGGAGGCTAAACCATTTCGTCATTCAGTGCAACTTTAATTATACATGAAAATAAGTCTCTTATGAAACACAAAGAGGTTAAATAAGTTCCCCATCTCTCCCTCATTTCTTCTTCCACTATTAAAATCCACTTGGCGACAACAACCCTGAGTGAATCAAGGAAACTCTGAGACAGTATTACTGTTGTGCTGTCTATGAGCTGTACCCTGGAGCAGCAACATTAGAGTGTTGGACGATGCAAGAAAAAAAAAAAAACAAAAAGGGCTGCTTGAATCTACATGAATGAGTCATAGATGGCGTTGGTCCTGGCTTTGGAGTGGAATCAGACGCAGTGGTGGAGGTGTTGGCTGAGGCTGCGTCCCTCTTAGCACTTGCCGCCTCTCCTTTTCCTGGCTGAGCCTTTAGCTTGAGCCTCAGCGCTGCTTCCTGACTGTTTTCCTGTTCAGCTCTGGGAATGCAAACAACGTGTACCCCCACCCTTTACTGCCTCCCCTCATTTGGTAGCTCATAGTGACACCCAGTGTCCTATATTAAAAGTTAACCCTATAGAACCTACTGTATCATTTTAATCAAAACTTTAATGAAGTTTTTTCCCTCAAGTGTGAGCTTTATATTTTCCCATATCATACTATATGTGCTATAAAAACCTAATTGATCAAATATGATACTTAAAGGGATAGTTCACCCAAAAATGAAAATTCTGTCATTAATTACTCACCCTCATGTCATTCCAAAACTATTGATTAATGATTAATTAATGATGTAATTACTACCTTTCTTTACTCACCTGAAAGCTCTTGGATTTCATTAAAAATGTCTTAATTTGTGTTCCGGAGATGAACAAAGGTCTTATGACATGAGGATGAGTAAGTCATTACAGAATTTTCATTTTTGGGTGAACTATCCCTTTAACAAAAATGCACATTTTTCTTAAAAATTTGTCTGAAGTTTCAATAAACTTCTTTTTTGAAAGAGTTTCCTCTTTCAGGTTTTACAGAGTTAAACTAAATATGAAGTAGTATCTCATGTCAAACTGAAATATAAACTAAAAAAAAAAAATGTGAATGATGTAAATAGCGTCCACATTGCTGGAGTGTTGTGGTTGGTCACCAGATCATTGCTATGCACTTAATAAGGAGTTCTGAGTCATTTTTAGTGCACTGGTATTTGCTGTGGTGTTCTAGGTGTTTTTTCAGTCAAAAAAAGCCCTCAGAATGATGTCCTGGCACATATAAAGGACTCATGCCCATTCTTAAAGGGATAGTTCACCCAAAAATGAAAATTACCCCATTATTTTGATAGCAAGCACCACTAATAAAAAAAAAAAAAAAAAAACAGATAATGTAGTCCAAAGAAATTGAAAAAGGCGCATGATACACCAGTGTTAATGTTGGCATGAAATAGTAATTGTGATTGTCTTTTCTTTCCAGTTGTGACACTTATGTGGGTGAAAATGCTTCTCCAAAAAAAAAAAAAAAAAAAAAAAGGTATGGCATTACTTGATTTTGTCCACTGGGAATTGATTGAATCATTGCCTTTTGCTAATTGCTGGGATCTCAAGTGACTGATAACTTGCTGGAGGGGAGGGATGTCATTGCGAGGGAGAGGAGAGATTATGAGGGCGCATTAGTAAAAATAAAAATAAGCACTGCAATATTCCATGAAAACATAAGAAATTTCAATTTTGATTTAATGGTGACTTTAGGTACAGATGTTTTATATATGTTTTTATAGATGTACGTCTTTGTTTTGTCACAGACACTCAAAGTGAGAGATCAGAATGAAGCATTACACACATGTTTGAGAGAGTGGGTAGTTCACCAGCCCAGAGAATGTGAGTGTGGGCACAATCAAAAGAGGTCTTTCTGAGGCCATAGGCACAGAGAGACAATGCGGTTTGTGTGAGAGACGGAAAACAGGCACAGCGGGAATCAAGAAGTCTTGGACTGAAATCACACAGAAAAGGCCAAGTATTATTAAAATGTTAAACTTAATGATCTTTTTAAAGTTGTGACGTAAGGAAATCCAATCTGGCACAGAGGCCTTCTCTTCAACAGTGAGCGATTTTGTCAAGAGGCCTTGCAAATTTCCACATCTCGATAAGGAGAAACAGTTCTCTATAGGACTCATTCAACAGCAATCATTTATGACTGTGTCTAAGAGGAAAAAGCATGTTGAATGTAAGACTGGCCTGTAAGGAACGTTAAAAAGGTAAGCAAAGATACAAAGAGATATAAAGTCATGGATATGATGCAACAGAATCAGTACTAGACAGAAAATTTAGCTTGAACGAAGACGATTGTGGAGTGAATTTCATACACATGATTAGAGACTGCCCTCTAGTGGATCAAATCAATCATGTAGTAACAGATCTAGCTAATACTGTCGTTATTTTTTGTCATAATACTATTGTATGGAAGAGCCAAGGACAATCAGCTAAGCTTTAATTTATTTCATACTAGTCTACTGTGAAATTAGCATTAGCAATTGATCGAATGTTCACTTTTGAGTGAACTTTACCTTTAAAGGATAGTTTCTTGCTACTCAACAAGAACGTAAATAGGCAGGAAGAAAAGTAAAGCTTTTGACGTGTGATTTCAGAAACTGCCGGCATACAATGATTCAAAACATATGGAAATGCATATGAGGAAAGTTCCTCAAAACTAAAGTGCTTCTCTATATTTGTTGTTTGTGTATGCATTCACGCTGTGAACTCATGTGACGGTATGCTGAATATGGTTCTGTTTATAGTGTTTGTACAGTTTCCAACTGCTATCTTCCCACTCAGACGCATTCTGAAGAGCTGCTAGAAGGGTATTAGCACCAGTAGCTGGGTAACATGAGGACTGGTTCGTCTACCGCAGCTTCGCACCGCCGAGACACCTGACCCTGTGCTGCCCAGAGCAGAAATTCAACACAGTGAAATAAACCGGTGTTTATGGGAAATTTAGCCAGTTGTACACTATCTAACTAAGAGCCAAGCTCTTGACTGTTAGCACTATTCCAACAAAGTACACATAGCAATGTGGAGTGGCCACCCACAAATGGATAATTAATTAACATAAGTGTAATTCTGTGATTTTGATTGGAAATTATTATTGCAATGTAAAATAACTGTTTCCTATTTTAATATATTTTAAAATTTAATTTATTCCTGTGTTGCAAAGCTAAATTTTGTCAGCAGTAACGCCAGTCTTCAGTGTCACGTGATCCTTCAGAAATCATTCTAATATGCTGATTTGCT
>JAHKKF010473932.1:0-14332 GCA_019740295.1 Labeo calbasu
TAATCAAATAAATGCAGCCTTGATGAGCATAAGAGACTTCTTTAAAGACTATTACAAGTCTTACTGACCCCAAACTTTTGAACGGTAGTGTATGTAATTTAAAATACTCTATAAAATGTATATATTTATATAAAAAAATATATATATAAATAGTTACTTGCATTCCAGATAAACCACCTCCCAGGACAACAATCTAAACATTCAATTCAAGAGTTCATTGACCTGTTAAAGTGTGAATAATGTAGGCTTAACAATGTGTTCACCATCTGATAAGCCTCTGCTTGTCCTATTTCGTTCGTCTGTTGGGGCTACTTGAACTGTCTAACAGGCAAAGAAATCCTAAATGTTAACTCTACAGACCTTCAAAAGCATTAGCTTTCATCAAACACGTTGGACCTAAATCAGTCTGTTACTGATGTACAGAAAATAAGTAGGACTTTGGACAGAGCTTCAGCACATTTTAAAGCCACATTCCTTAGGCCTCTCAGCTGTAGAGCTCCCTTTTGTGTAAAGCACTACAATTGGTTTATAATTAGTCAAAGAAAAATGTCTAAACACTCCTAAAACCATATGAATTACACTTTGGATGTGTAACTGATTTGGTGCAAGATGCAATGTAAACACATAAATGACTCTAGATGTTGTACAATAAAAACATTATATACCTTAACAGTGCCATAAATCTTATCTATTAACAACATGCAACAGCTTTGACCTGTTGAGATGAATTACTTAAATACTTGCCTTCAAGTGAGGAATCAGGGGAGGTGGAAAGACACATCTCAACATTAAAAAGCCAGAAGAACCTACACTGCCCTCCAAAAGTTTGGACAATATTGGCATGAATCCTTTTTAATTTGTGATAATTTTGCACTGATAAGAGACAACACAAACTAGTTTACATAAACAGTAATACATTTTCGATTCATCAAAATATCCACCATTAGCAGCTACTGCAGCTCTGCATAATCTGTGCCTAAATTCATTGTATCCTAAACTTAATTGGCAATCAACTGTTGAAGCTATTAAGGTGTGCTGACCCAAATACTTTTAAAAACCTGAGCCAAGTTTAAACCAGTAACCAGGCATCACAGCTGGCAAAGGGGCATGACTTCAACATGTATATATTGCCATTATTATGTAATCAAAATGAAAATTATTATTGCTGGTCTTCAATGATAATGTCAAGTTACTTTAATGTATTTGCACCAAAAAATGGTAAGGATTTATGCTGATATCATCCAAAACCACACTTTGCCAGGGGTGTTTCCAAACTTTTGGAGTGAAGTGTATGTACTTCTTCAACAACAACAACAACAACAAGAGATAAACTTTTGTTGACAATACGCTTCTTTTTCCTAATGCAAGGTTACCCATTCTCCAGGGTGGAACTTTTGCACTCCTGTCGCCCACCATGGCTTTGTTATCAATGCCTGAATGGACCTGTCCAGCTTGGACACAGAACGCCAGCCTGGTCAACACCTCCTCACCTGAGTTCATTCATGTTTGGCAAAGTCGAATGCAAGTGGTGAGTATCTCAGTAACTGATAGACTCTCTATGTAAAGACTCATGAACATATAGAGTGATTCAATATAGTATTTTGACACTTAAAGGAGAAGTCCATGTTCATGTCTTTCTTTCTTTAGTCGTAAAGAAATTATGTTTTTGAGGAAAATATTTCAGCATTTTCCTGCATATAATGGACCGGTATGGTCCCCCGATTTTGAACTTCCAAAATGCAGTTTAAATGCGCCTTCAAATGATCCCAAATGCGGTTGTAAACGATCCCAGCCGAGTAAGAAGGGGTCTTATCTAGCGTAACGATCGGTTATTTTCATAAAAATAATACAATTTATATACTTTTTAATGTCAAACGCTCGTCTTGTCTTACTCTCCCTGAATGCTGTGTATTCTGCCTCAAGACAGGGTTAGGGATGACAAGGGGGTGAGTGCATTATATGTGAATCTTTATTTTGGAAGTGGACTTCTCCTTTAAACTGCACTTAAAGAGATACTCTAACACTCAACCAAAGAAAGTAACAAAAAGACACTTACATTTAAGAATAAAATGGCTAGTGTTAAAAATTGGAAACTTGAGGGTCACCAGTGTGAACCTGAAGGAAAATGACCATGGGACAAGCCGGTTAATTGCAAAAATAGTGAAACTAGCGAAATTGTGAGAAAAGCGTCACTTGTTTGTAAGCTGCTTGATAACACTTATATTCTAACCCAATAAAATTCATAATTTTTTGGGGCCACTGTAGATTTGGAAAGTTATTATTTAAGCAAAGATATCCAAGATTTTGTTTTTAGATCAACAGAACATACAGTATATAGTAATATCTTTATTGTATAATGCTAAACTGCCGTTTCTGTTTTCATCTCTGCACAGCTCCAAGGCTCAATCATGGTGGGCTCGTTATTCCAAGTGGTGGTGGGATTCTCTGGTCTAATTGGCCTGTTCATGCGTTTCATTGGCCCTTTGACCATCGCACCAACTATTTCACTAATCGGCCTATCGCTGTTTGACTCCGCTGGCATGAACGCAGGACACCACTGGGGAATCTCTTGCACGTGTGTACTTCTTAAAATTAATCATCATTAATGAAAATTTGAAGTAGGCAGACCATAGTAAAAAATGCAGTTTAATATATACTATACACTATTAGTCAAAAGTTTTTAAACAGTAAGATTTGTAATGTTGTTAAAGAAGTCTCTTCTGCTCACCAAGTCTGCATTTATTTGATCCAAAATATAGAAAAAGCAGTAATATTGTGAAAATGTTTTTCTATTTAAAATAACTACTTTCTATTTGAATATTTTTTAAAACGTAATTTATTTCTGTGATCAAAGCTAAATTTTCAGCATCATTACTCCAGTTTTCAGCATCACATGATCCATCAGAAATCATTCTAATGCTGATTTGCTGTTCAAGAAACATTTATTATTATTATTATTATCAAAACGGTTGAGTACTATTCCGGATTCTTTGCTGAATAGAAAGATCTCGAGATCAGCATTTATCTGACATAAAAAGCTTTTGTAACATTATCTGTTTAAAAACCTGTTTGATAAGGCTTTTAATCTTGGTTGAAGCACGTTATATCTTTGTCCTTTGTTTTTGTTGTATGTTGAATGTGGTTTTCTTGAGGTTTTATACCCTTTTTATGTACTTTTATTATCATTGTGCTTCTGTTGTTTTTAGTTTTTATTGTAAAGCACATTGGTCAACTCTGGTTGTAAGAAATAGTGCTATATAAATAAAGTTGCCATTGCCAGTTGCCATTATACAAAATACCATTCAAAAGCTTGGAGTCAGTATAATTTTTATAGAAATTAATACTTTTATTTAGCAAGAATGCTTTAAAATGATCAAAAGTGATGATAAAGACATTTATGTAATATAAGATTTCTATTTCAGATAAATGCTGTTCTTCTGAACTTTCTATTTATCAAATAAACCTGAAAAAATTCTACTCAGCTGTTTTCAATGTAATAATAATAATAAATGTTTTTGAGCAGCAAATCAGAATATTAGAATGATTTCTGAAGGATCATGTGACTGGAGTAATGATGCTAAAAATTTAGTTTTGAAAACAGGAATATAGTACATTTTAAAATACAATCAAATAGAAAACAGTTATTTTAAATAGTAAAAATATTTTTAAATGTTATGTTTTTGCTGGATCAAATAAATGCAGGCTTTGTGAGCAGAGGAGTCTTCTTTAGAAAACTATAAAAACTTTTGACTGGTAGCATACATATTTTGTAAAGTATACTACACAGCTCATATTTTGCTAATTTTAAACAAATAAACAAAACACTGTGAGTCATAACTGACTCAAATCAGTGAATCATTTTTTATGAACTGGCTCATTCATATGAATCATCCAAGAGAAGTGATTCACTAGTAACAATCAGTCTGTCAAACAAGGATCTTTTGACTTTTCATTAGTTACTCCCCAACACAGTTCCCACAGCATTTAAGTCCAACACTCATGTTACATATTAATTTCTGGTAATGCTGCAAATAATCTCTAGACGTAGTCTTTTAAACTTAATCGGACCCAGAGCCCTAACACAGTCTCATTGTCATCCACAGGACGACGTGTTTGATTGTGATTTTCTCGCAGTATCTTCGCCACATCGCCATCCCCTTCCCCAAATACAGCAAAGCCAAGAAGTTTCACATCAGCAGGGTTTACGTATTTCAGATTCTGCCTGTACGTTGCCTTGTAAATCTGTTTTATAAATATTAATGCTCCATAAAAATACATTTATAAGCAAGGTGTGTTTTCTCAGGTGCTGCTCGGAATCACTCTGTCTTGGTTGATTTGCTACCTGCTGACAGTCTACAATGTCCTGCCCTCAGACCCTGATAAATATGGCTATCTAGCTCGGACTGACATTAAAGGAGATGTTATGGGCAGAGCGCCTTGGTTCAGATTTCCTTATCCGGGTATTTTAACCAGAACAATTAAGACCAATAAAATTTTTATAAGGTCACTGCATCTTACAGGAATCATAATCTATAATTGTAGTTGTAATATCAGATTTTATATATCAGGCTATTGAAAGGTTTATGGTTATGTAACTGTATTCCCAGGTCAATGGGGAGTGCCAACTGTTAGTCTGGCAGGAGTTTTTGGAATCCTGGCAGGGGTCATATCCTCCATGATTGAGTCAGTGGGTGATTATCATGCTTGTGCCAGGTTATCTGGCGCCCCACCACCACCAAGACATGCCATCAACAGGGGCATCGGCATTGAAGGCATTGGGTGTCTGCTGGCAGGTGCCTGGGGAACAGGCAACGGTACCACCTCCTACAGTGAGAACATAGGAGCCTTGGGTATCACTAAGGTACAAAGCTTCACAATAGGTTTTACTATCCAAAATGTAATTTGATTTTACTTCACAATGATTGCATAGGCTTACAACACTACAATTCTTTTGAGAGAGAGAGGGAGACTGCTGTGAAATTATGACACAGTTAAAAGAAACCTTTCATCTTTTGCAGGTTGGTAGTCGCATGGTGATTGTGTGCAGTGGCTTTGTAATGATTATTATGGGAATCTTTGGAAAAATTGGAGCCATATTTACTACAATACCAACACCTGTTATTGGAGGAATGTTTTTGGTCATGTTCGGGGTCATTACGGCTGCTGGCGTTTCAAGTCTACAGGTAAAAACATTATGTTAATGCAAAAAAGCAATACATCAAGAAAAATTACGTGCTCACATAATGTACATTCGTGCAAAAATAAAATCTTACAGACACCAAATTTGTGAACGACAGTGTGCAATACCATTTCTTCATATAATATATTATTAATATGACTTATTTCCATTATTTATAGTATACAGACATGAACTCTTCACGCAACATCTTCATCTTTGGATTCTCCATGTTCGCTGGGCTTACTATACCCAACTGGATAACAAAAAACCCCACATCCATAGCAACAGGTATATCAACTAAGATCAATACCTGAAAACCACATGATACAGACTCTTATATATACAGGCACATCTGCTGTCAACACAGCGTCTGCATTCCAAGTAATTTTTGTGCTTTCTTACTTTCTGTATTAGGAGTTGTCGAACTGGACCACGTGCTTCATGTGCTTCTGACAACCAGTATGTTTGTTGGAGGATTATTTGGATTTTTCCTCGATAACACAATACCTGGTGAGCTCTGTTAATAATCTGCTTCATAACTGTTCCTGCTATTAGATTATTTTTCCTTCTACACAAAGCCATTAGTTTAATATGGCTTCACTATACTCTATGCTTCTCTTTTTTGCTTTATGTATGCAAATTTAACAAATAACACCTTGTAAAGTTTTTATGTAACTGTGACTGTCCAGTAACAGAGTGTTTATTATTCTGGCAGGAACGAAACGTGAACGAGGAATTACTGCATGGAAAACGGCCCACCAAAACGAGTCAGACAACACTTTAGAAAGTGATGACGTTTACGGGCTGCCCTTTGGAATTAATAGCTGCCTCTCCTCCTTCACATGGACCAAATATGTGCCCTTCTGCCCTACACACAAAGTCAGCAGACAGGACAACACGCCATCCAGTTTGGATTCTTTGGACACCAAAACAGAGTCTAACAACGATGATACGCACATTATAGCGGGGGTGGCACTATAGTCTGTGATAGGGACTTTTATCTTTAATGACTGACAATTAGTTCAGTGTAGAAAAGGCTCTTAATTCGTGATTCTTAAGTCATATTCAGAGGTACGGACTGAACTGAGAAGGCAGCTACCCCCGTGCACTTAATTTAATTTTTTAATCTTAAGCAGTACTGTGCAAATTTATAGCTGTATTTTTATCTATATGAATTATCTGTAAACATAATGTTAACATGAATTATTTTAGTGTTTTTTTTTTTCTTAATTTTTTTTTAAAAATCTTAATTTTTAGTCTTATTCTCTCCCTCCGAAGAAACAATATATATATATATATATATATATATATATCAACTTTTTATAAATAAACGTCACCATCAATATTTTACTGTATGTTTGATTAATTTTGCTTGCTTAATTTTTAGGTCATAGTCTTTCAGCCAAATTCATTCTCAAGTTGCCAACTCTTGTCAACAGTGTTTGTTTTGAATTTACAGCTTTGAGCAGGCTAAGGCTTGACCTAGACATCTCTTTGATGGCAGGTGGTTTGGCTTTGGGCCATCTGCTGAGCAATGTGGATTCACTTTTCTCCTGGAAGAGAGCAGAAGTCAGCCTATAGTACATACCTCTGCCAGCTTCTTGTGTGCACGGTGTCTTAGATAATTGCCAGCTTTTACATTTGATGCAGAGAAGCCAATTCTTCATTTAATATGGAGGAAATTACCATTTTTGGACTCCAACCTGGTTAAAAGGATCTACGAGAAAGAAGCATAATAACATATTTAACTTATGATGTATTAGCATGCTTTGATTATGTATGCTATTTAACGTAATTGAAATATAGATCATCTTTGCGGCAGTGAATGTAAACATTGCCACTGAACTGAACAGAACTCGCAAATTTTGTTGATTACTGCTGCTGAAACATTGCCATGTTTTGGGCTGTACTAATCGGTCTGACTGGGAAAAACATTTGGAGTACTATAGATTGCCAAAAGTTATAACTTTAAGAGTGCAAAATAAGAGAAGAGTGCAAAAACCTGAGGAACAAAAGGCATTTGTGGTTGGCTGAAACTGAACCAGGATTTCCAAAGCAAGAATCTTGACAACAGGTTTGTTCTTTTCATTTCCAGTCAGGTAGGTGAAATATTAGGCTAATATCTTAATTAATACTGCTCATATGTATTTTTACATATTAACTTTGGTTTGTAAAAATATTGAGCCCTTTCCTTCTCTATATGATTTAGCAGCTTCCACACGTTTTTACAGCATATTTAGTAGTACATTAACCATGCAATCAGTGCTGTTGTTTACATCCCAGTAACGCCAATATGGCTGCGCATCCGGGTAACTGACCAACCGCGACATAAGTGCAAACTCATTACATTGACTTATACTGCACTGGAGCATAGAAAACGGTACAGTAGCTTCAGTAGGTTAATTTGGGAAACTAAAACTACCGCTGCTAACCTAAGACTGTTCGTTTATCAACATGACAGTAGCTTAACTGTTTTCTAGCAACGAGCGTTCTAACCAGTAGCGGTGCGGTAACGTTAGTTCAAATCAATTGTGATTCGGTTCGTTTAGACGCTTGTTCATTATAAACCGAACAAATTCGATTCATTAGACTTTCCAAACTCCTGCACGACATTTAACTGTTTTATCGATATACACACATAATAAATAAAAAGGCACAAACATAAAATCTACACAATAACACGCAGTAAATCTAATATGATGTCACTGCAACTTTTTATTAGACAAGCTTAAAGAAACACAGAGTTTATGGACAATAAATCCGTTAACAGCTCTGAGGAGATCGTTAAAACACACCTGATGGACACATGCTTTAGTATTATCTGTATTTGAAGGGTCCTCAGAGGCTCTAAAGCCTAGATAATGAGGCCATATGAATGAAATACCTTGGTTATGCAGTGCTGTTGCAGTGTTGATTGACAGTGTTGAGGTAAAAGTGACGAAAGGCTCAAATCCAAATCCAAAATGAAACTGCAGCTTGACCACCAACGGAATTAAGGATTTAAAAAAGTTATTAGAGACAAGTTTGTAGTATTAAATCAAGGAATGCAGTCATTTCTCCACCTTTTTTTATTCTCCATCCGTGTTTTTTAATCCACAAGATGGCGCTAAATAACAATAGTTGACGCTCTTCCATTCAACCCAGTTTGGAGCTACATTCTTCTCTAAAAGCTAGCCCATTGTCACTTATCTGCAAAATTCACACATTTGCAAATAGATGAGCCACCATTGAACCTCTGTAGCTCATTTTGTATCACTTTCTGCACTTTTAAGACAGCACTCTCCCTTTCAATCAGACTGCTTTGTCACAGATGCATGCAAGCCTTTGCTACAAAAGACACCTACCTTGTGTAATTGTCACAATCAAGGCTCATTGCATCTGCAGCAGATGTTTTTCTGCATTCCAACTGAAGGCGTTGCCGTTACAAATGCTCTCGTAAGTAAAACAGCGCGAAATACACCCAAGGTGCATATGAGTTGATTTAGTGTTATAGAGCTTGGAGTGGAAAGCAGTGGTCGGTGGAAAACTGTGGTAGGTCTACTAAGTGCAATATTATATATTGCATTTGAAAATCCTGGTCTGTCCTGGGTAAGAATATGTGAAATATTGAGCTGAACACGCATATACCTTTGCATAAATCAAGGTCTTTTTCCGCAGATGTGTAAAAACTCGAAAAGAACTTGACATTATATAAAGGTCAACATTCAGTGAAGATTTTTTTTAGGCCTGATTGGAGAGTTTTTACACAATATCAGCTTGTGTATCAAAATGAACAAATCAGTTTATGAAATATGATTGTCAATCAGTGTTAGTGTTTTAATTCAACAAAAATTATAGTAAAATTAATTAATACCATGATTTTTAAATTAATTTCTGTCAATTATTTTTTCATGCATCTGTTATATAGGCTTACATCTGTTATGCATTGGCAAATGTATTTTTTTATTTTAACTGGTTTTGCACAATGACGTCTCTCACTTCACATTCAGCTATAAGGGTAAAGGAATGAAAACCTTTTTTATTTTTTTTCATCCTCCATCCTGCTGAGTGCATGATTCTTGGCACCTGTATATCAGTTTCCATTGAGGACAGAATCCTGTGGAAGCCATCTGTTGTAATCTCTCCATCCTCAGTCTTCTGGTCTGAGGTTCCTCCCTCTTCCTAAATCACTAATAAATGAGCGTTTGTGATTAGGGCTGGTGAAGCTGACCGTCCTAACCACAACAGAGCTGACATACTCAGGCGTGACCGTCAAACTATTACCCATCTGCTCCTCATAATCAGCCTGCTAATCACACTAATCACTATCATCAAAGGGGGAAAATATATTCCAAGAGAGACTAAAGCATTTTCACAAGCAAGCCATTTTTCTACATTAAAAGCTTGTTATTGCTAAAAAGAATTTAGGGGACAACCACATTTTACTTTGTTTATATATAAGAAAACAAGGTTCTTACCCATGCAAAAGTCAGAGTCTCTTGCTGGTTCTGATTGGTTGCTAGACTGTTGCTAGGTGGTTACTAAGGTCTTCTGATTGGTTGCTACTGGGTGGCCTACTGGTCCAAGTCAACTGAACCTACTTTCTACCGGCTCTACTAAAGTTTTTAATCTTACTGTAAAGGCCAGGATGAAAATATATTCTTTCATTATTTGTCATCTCTGCACTTCATATATTATTGCAAAAAGTTTTTAAAAGATATAATTATTTTGCATTGGGTTATTATTGCATATTATCAAATATTATTGCACTGGGTTAAAGAAATATGAACACTTTTCTAAAGCAAACTGCAAATACACTACCAGTCAAAAGTTTTTGAACAGTAATATTTTTAAAGAAGTCTCTTCTGCTCACCAAGCCTGCATTTGATCCAAAGTACAGCAAAAAAACCCAAAAAACAATAAAATTTAGAAATATTTTTGCTATTTAAAATAACTGTTTTCGATTTAAAATGTAATTTTTTCCTGTGATTTCAAAGCTGAATTTTTAGCATCATCACTCCAGTCACATGATCCTTCAGAATTCATTTTAATATTATGATTAGCTGTTAAAAAACATTTTTTATTATTATTATTATGTTGAAAACAGCTGAGTAGAATTTTTTCAGGTTTCTTTGATGAATATAAAGTTCAGAAGAACAGCATTTATCTGAAACAGAAATCTTTACAGCATTTATCTTTTCAGAAATCATCACTTTTGATCAATTTAAAGCATCCTTGCTAAATAAAAGTATTAATTTCTATATTTTCTTTCCCCCCAAAAAACAGACTCCAAACTTTTAGTATAGTGTGTATAATGTTTCTTGAACAGCAGATCAGCATATTAGAATGATTTCTGAAGGATCATCAATATTACTGTTTTTGCTGTATTTTGGATCAAATAATTGCAGGCTTGGTGAACAGAACAGACTTCTTCAAAAACACGAAAAATCTTACTGTTCAAAAACTTTTGACTGGTAGTGTATTTATAACATAATACATATTTAAGTCACAAACACCTAAATGAAAGCTTTCATCTCTTAAAACCTTCGTGGGAATGAAACGCTTGATTTTGCAGATGATGCCTGAGAACGCCAGCATATTGTTTCCTCGCTTCTGATATTCAGAAGCATCTGGGGCTTGCGATGAAGATCCCTGTGGAGAAGATGATTCTAGTAAAGTCTGCTGAACATCCTGGTCTCCTCTCTCTGGCCTCAAGGCTGTGTCCCAGGAGTGTTTGATGAGGCGGCTCCGGTGCCAAAGGCCCCAGTCTGGATCTTTCTAAAACAGACCTGAGACACAAGCACTCAACGTGGGCTTATAATCCTGCTTATCATCTCAGGCCAAAAAAACATTCTTCATCTACCGCTTCCAATGGAACCCGTTTTATATCGCTCCCTTGCGTGGATAGGAAAGTATTGATGAATAGAAAGAAAGAGGTCATGAAGACAACAGGGTGTAGAAAGACCAAAAACATATGTATTTGAGAGTCGTCCAATAGTTCATCCTTTAAAAAGTGTCAGGATTGAGAAGGCATGGCTTGTGCTGATATGCAGCTGTCACAAAGTTACTCTGAACACATTGTGAACCTATCAGTTGAGGTAAAGGCTGAGGTGAAGTTGAAACTGAAACCATTTGGAAAGTGTTTGGAGGCATGTTCTTTCCTGATTTTAGTAGCTATGAATGTCGCTCAAATCAATGTGTGCGTGGGCTCACCCACAAAGGGATGATAAAAGGTAAAACAATCATACTTTTATACATTTATACATTCAGTTCAATTAAATCAGTCCCCCTTGATTAGATGTATTATTTAGTTTATATTTGTAATGTTTCATCAAAAGCCCTCTTATTTTTTCCCTCTTAACTCCTCCATATAATAATGTTTAGCAAATTATGAATAAATATATATTCCCGAAAGAAATTTCCAGGGTTTCCGCAATATAGCATTATCCAAGAAAATGTGTTTCATTATGAGCTCCAGTCATAAAGAGACCATTTCCCACTATTCAGTCAATTTCTGATGAATAAAATCTATTCCTTCATAGTTTTCTTGTCCAGCTTCGCTCAGAAATATGTTTTATTACATATGAAATACACACACAAAGGCTGAATTTTTCTGTTAGGTATTTTTTGCCATTTATTTGGTCAAAAAAATACAGTACAAACAGTAAAATGTGAAATACAATTTTAATTGTATTTCATTCCTGTAATCACAAAGCAGTCTTCAGTGTCACATGATCCTTCAGAAATGATTCTAATACACTGACTTGGTGCTTAAGAAACATTTCTTATTATCAATGTTGTGTTGTCAAAACAGATAATATGAAGCCCATTTCTACCACTGAATAAAAAATAAAAAAGGTGACTGTTTATCTCACAATTCAGATTTTTTTTCTTTGCAATTCTGACTTTTTTTCTTGCAAATGCAATTCTGACTTTATTTCGACTTATAACTTATGTCTCAGAATTTTTATCAGAGATAAAAACTCACAATTCTGATTTTTCCTGAGAAATAAAGTCAGAATTGTGATATAAACTCGCAACTGCAAGAATTTTTTTTTATTGCAATTGCGAGAAAAAGTCAGATTTGCAATTCTGACTTTTTTCTCGCAAATGCAATTCTGACTTTTTTTGCAATTGCGAGTTTATATTTCACAATTCTGACTTAACTCGCAATTATGAGAAAAGTCAGAATTGTAAGTTCATATGACACAATTCTGACTTTATTTCTCAAAATTCCAAGTTTATTTCTCAGAACTGCGAGTTTATATCATGCAACTTTATTTCTCAGAACTTATATTAAAGATAAAAACTTGCAATTCTGACTTTGTTCTCAGAATTGTGAGATATAAACTTGCGATTGAGAGTTATAAAGTCAGTTCTGAGAAATGAAGTCAGAATTGTGATATAAACTTGCAACTGCAAGAAAATTGCAATTGCGAGAAAATTGCAATTCTGACTTTTTTCTCGCAAATGCAATTCTGACTTTTTCGCAATTGCGAGTTTGTATCTCACAATTCTGACAACTCACAATTCTGACTTTATTTCTCAAAACTGTGACTTTATTTCTTAAAATTGTGAGTTTATATTACACAATTATGACTATTCCTCAGAATTGCGACTTTATTTCTCAGAATTTCGAGGTAATATCACGCAATACTGACTTTATAACTTGCGACTGCGAGTTCCAAGAAAAAAGTCACAATTTGTAAGATACAAGGTAGCAATTACCTTTTTATTTATTTATTTATTTATTTTACCACATTTTTTTCAGTGGCGGAAATTGGCTTACATACAAAATAGAAAAATAGCAGCAGTCATCTGAAATTATAAAATGTCTGCACTATCACTTTTGATCAATTTAATGCAACCTTAATTTCTTTCTATCGTTAAAAAAATATTACTGACCCCAAATGTTTGAACGATATAGTGTACATGCCCCTATATGTCGACTTTAATATATAACATACCTCAACATTTAAAAAGTTAGAATTGGCGTTTGATGTCAACGGCTGCACTTTCCGCAGAGGAGCTCCACCTCTGCTCCTTTCTTCTCCCTTTTAAAGCTACAATGTCTTTATTTGCCATTATTCCTTGATAGAAAGGTGCTGAGATTGACCACTCAGTGTTTGGCTGTAAGGATACAGTCAAGCACAGAGTTGTACGGATACAGCTCTTGTTCTGATTTTATCTCCTGCTGGGTTCCTGGCCACAGGCCCATCACCAGGCGCACTGACCTGAAAGGAAATCCCTCATTTAACAGCCGCCTGGAGAACTATCACATAACACCGGGGCCAATACATTCAGCCACAGAACAGTCACACCTAACCAAGGGTCATCTATCCCACAGAGCTTTGCATTCATTAGCAAAATCTCCTCCCGAGAGATGTTGGTTTTGCAAAAGCTCTGCTCATAATCTTTCTTTCAATTTAGTTCCAAACACTGATTATTATCCACCTTAGAATCGATAAATGTATGTCTAATCATTTGCACAGTGAATGCTGGCATACATCATGCTGTGGCGGTGATATTGTTGTCTAAAAACTCTAATTAGTGTTGAATGAAGGGATTTGCAGACATATGCTGCATTCAGCTGTGCATGCACTAAAGAAAGAGGCTCTACTGGGTTTTTTTTTCCTTAAAAAACACCAAGTCTAAATGAATGAGGTGTGATGTTTTGGGCATGTTTGCACCATCTTCTGATTTGCATAATTCCTAATTATGAATCTGGAGCTGAAACAGTGCATGCAAATCAAGAAAGATATTGTTCTTAGTAGGGGCTCATCGTTGTTGTGATTAAAACATATTATGCATATTACACAGAGTTTTAAGTCAGAATTAGTGTCATTTCTGTTACTGAATCCAAGCGTTTACTACCTTGCAAAAAGACTGATCAAATTTTTTAGTTGGGATTTAAAAGAAAGAAAATTAGGTCAACCTTAGATGTATTAGTTTCTTTATCATTTGCTCATTAATGGGTCACCTGTAGTGAATGAGTGCCATCAGAATGAGAGTACAACAGAAGATAAAAACATCACAATAATCCACAACTTATTTCACACGACAACAGTCTGATCAGTAGTGATGGGTCGTTCTTGAACGATTCGTTCATTTTGAACGAATCTTTAATGTGACTCGGGACAAACGAGTCGTCTCGGGGAGTGATTCGTTCAGTCG
>JAHKKF010473939.1:0-11335 GCA_019740295.1 Labeo calbasu
CAAGACTTTATTTGATCATCAAATGGGCAAAAGTATAATGCTGTCATTTCTCTACTAATGCAGCATCTAGTCAACAAATTAATCGCTTTGTAATGACATGAAAACATGCACTACAGTACACACCGTTTCGTTGTCGATGTTTTAAATCCGCCTTTGAAGTGTCCCGCTCTGTGCAGCATGCAGTGTCACGTGTCTAAACAAACAGCACGTGCTGTCAGTGATTTCCGCCACTAGAGGCCGCTCTTGTACTGTATAACAAAGACTATAGGGACTTTGCTGTATAATGACGACATTCTCAGCCGTTCCAGCAATGGACCCAACCTGGAAAAAACTATCGGCATGGATTTTTGCCGATAACCGATAGTTCCGCCAATCAACTATCGGTGCCGATTAATCGGCAAAACCGATACATCGGTCGACCTCTAATATATAAAAGTTTGTGAACCCTTTAGAATTTTCTATATTTCTGCATAAATATGACCAAAAAGTTCATCAGATTTTCACAGAAGTTTTGAAATTTGACAAAGAAAACCCAATTAAACAAATGAGATGAAAAGATATACTTTGTCATTTATTTATTATGAAAAATTATCCAGCGTTAAATATTTGTGAGTTGCAAAAGTATGTAAATCTCTAGGATTAGCAGTTAATTTGAAGGTGAAATTGGAGTCTATCTGTTCAGAAGTGTTTTCAGTCATTAGGATGACAATTAGGTGTCAGTTTATGCCCTGTTTTATTTAAAGAACAAAGATCACTCCAAAGCAAGATGTATAATAGTTTCCGAGGTTGCAAAGAACCCCAGAATAACTTCTAAGCAACTAAAGACCTTCTCACATTGGTTAATGTGGAAGTTCATGAGTCCATCATCAGGAGAGCAATGAACAACCATGGTGTGCATGACAGGATTGCAAGGAGAAAGCCACAACTCTCCAAAAAACACTGCTGCCTGTCTGCAGTTTGATAAAGATCATGTGGACAAGTCAGAAGATGTTTTGTGCACGGATGAGACCAAAATATAATTTTTGGTTTAAATAAAAAGTCTTATGTTTGGAGAAAGAAAAACTGCATTCCAGCATAAGAAGAACCTTATCCTATCTGTGAAGAATGGTGGTGGTACTATCATGGTTTGGGCCTGTTTTGCTGCATCTGGGCCAGGACAACTTGCCATCGTTGATGGAACAATAAATTCTGAATTATACCAGAAAGGAAAAATGTCAGAACATCTGTCCATGAACTAAAATCTAAAGAGAAAGTGGGGGTCATGCAGCAAGACAACGACCACAAGCGCACAAGTCCTTCTACCAAAAAATGGTTAAATGAAAACAAAAGTAAAGTTTTGGAACAGCCGAGTCAAAGTCCGGACGTTAATCCAATTAAAATGTTGTGGAAGGACCTGAAGCAAGCAGTTCTTAGGAGGAAACCCACCAATATTCAAGTGTTTCTGTACTAAAGAATTGGCTAAAATTCCTACAAGTCGTTGTGCACGACTGATCAGCAGTTACAAAAAAATGTTACCTGCAGTTATTGCTTCAAAAAGTGGTCACAACAGATACTGACAGCAAAGATTCACATATTTTTGTACCTCGCAAATATTTAACACTGGATCATTTTTCTCCATAAATAAATGACAGAGCATATATTTTTGTCTTGTTTGTTTGACTGGATTCTCTTAGTCAACTTTAAGGACTTGATGATGTTTTGCATTATATTTATGCAGAAATATAGAAAATACTAAAGGGTTCACAAACTTCCAAGCAGCACTGTATATATATAATTGACTTTTTGACCCAATGTTGTCATATGAAGCACTTTTATTTTTAGGTTACCAGAAAACAATCTGTTTATTATAAGTGTGAGCTGCAGTAAGCTGTTTTCTGATTATTGAAAGTCAGGTGAAATTTCATTGTCAATGTTTTTATTGTTTATTAACTGGAAAAAAAATCACTCTTAAAGCGATTCCAATGATAACATTTCTCTATGTCGTTGTCGTTATATCGGACATCCCAACTATGATGATTATTAAAACTTTAGTTGTTGTTAAAGTTGTCGTCCTTGGTGTGAACAACCCTTATAAGTGCACTGCCAATTTTGCCTGAATTCAGATCCTTTTAGGTGTGTTGATGCTGGCTGCTTTCAAATTATTTGGATGTTGGAACACTGCCGCCATGAAGCATAGATCATGTGGTGTGGAAATGAGATTCGGGGCCGCAGTGCAGCAGAGTTTATAGCCTGCAAATGGGCCCTTATGTTACTGTGGAGTGATTCTCATGTGAGATTACATACTGTGTAAAGTGATTAAGAGAAATGGATTCAGACGTGAGATGATATACACAAACTCTATTGAGCGATACAGGTAATGCTCTCGTTCTGTCGAGATTGATTTCGTGATTGTTTGGGGCTCTAGAGATGCTAATACTGCATGTGTAAAAAATAATAACACTGTAGGTATTATAAAATTAACCTGTTATGTTCCAGTTTATATATAAAAAATCTTTTCCTCTGACCTAATTAAAGCCCAGTAGACAGATATTATTGAAGTCAAATCCACGTAGACCACAAGCAGGACTGTGCTGCAGGAGTAAGTTCACCAATCAGAGAGTCATTGCTTGTGGAAATTCATAGATTTATTTATGTTTTATACCTGGGGGCAACAGAAGACGTGCAATCTTTAATGGAATACTTTCGAACACCATAAGACAGAAAGTTCATACTCTGAATTTTGATCATATGATCAAAGCTGATAATATGCTATTATGCAAGTTTAACTGAATTCTAGTGTATTTGGCTTATATGTACTACTGTTCAAACGTTTGGGGCTGGTAAGATTTTTAATGTTTACGCTAACCAGGGCTGCTTTTATTTAATCAGTAAAAGTACAGTAAAAACAATAATATTGTGAAATATTATTAGAATTTAAAATAACTGTTTTCCCTTTTAATATACTTCTAAATTTAAGGTCCCACTGTATATTAGTGGTCATAACTACTACTTACATTCATACATACATACACTTATTGTGTACATAAATATTATATATATATATTTGCATGTACTTACATTTATAATTACAATGTTGACTAATCCCTTACATCTTAACCCACCCTTAAACCAACCCATACCACCAAACCTGTCACTAACCTTACCTGTATTCCACCTCAATAGCAGCAAAAGTGCTTTGACATACAATATGAACACAATATGTTCATTGTACTTATTTTTGGATGCAAGTACACAGTAGTTAAGGCCACCTAATTTAAAGTAGGACCAAATTTCATTTTCAAGAGCCATTACGCCAGTCTTCAGCATCACATGATCCTTCACAAACCATTCTAATATGCTGGATTAATGCTTAAGAAACATTTATTTTTATCATTGTGAACAACTAGCACGGTTAAGGGGTCTTTAGGGATTCTGCTTCACATTGTGCCTAAGAAACCCCTTTAACCACAGTAAAATCACTGTAATGTATGGTCTCTCATGGCTTATTGCTTTATTATAATCTGCTCTCATAAAATTGTAAGTGTGAACGTGTACAGTTTTAAGGATTTAAAATTGCTGCATGAACATTTTACCTCTCGCTGCACATGGAATTAAGGAACTCTCGTTATGGAGACATGGACCTATGGAATGAATTAAACATCAGGACGAATCCCGTGTACTGTGCCTTCCTCTCTCTCTCTCTCTCTCCCTCTCTCTCTCTCTCAGCAGGACTTTGAAGCACTGAAGTGCACTGCACATTTACTCTTGTCTTCAGCAAAATGTACTAGTAGGGGTTGGTGAACAAAAGTAGATGTATCTCAAGATTTCTTGTTTTCTGTATCTTGCTTTTATTATCCATTGATCTCTCATACTCTTTCACTGTAGTATTATCTCACTCTATTTTTTACCTGCTGCTCTTTCTGTGTGTCCTTTCCTATGTTGTTGTCCTCTGAATCATGTTTAACTCATTATCGTCTATCTGACGTAATGAACACAATGTTCCCCGATTCCTCAAATGTGTTCCAGAGGTGTGTGTGGATATGGACACATAGGTCATGTTTTTTGCTTAAACATGAAAGCACTGTATTGTTTAAGAGTGTTGACAGTTAGATCATAAGCCCAAATATGGCTAAAGACCACGTTAACCAATTTTCAACCAGCTTTGTATTGTCACAATGTTGATATAAGTAAAAGAAGAATGTAATAGACCAAGATATCCCTGGTTATTTGTCAGCAAATGCCTGCAGGATGTAACATTTTACATATTATTTACATACTATTTTCTGCATTTGTCCCTACTCACAAATTTTTTCTTCTCCATAGACAGACAGCTATTATTAAATCCCCATCTTGCTAGCGATGAAATGCACCTTTGTCAACTGCTTTCGCTTCAGGGCCAAAAATTGACATAGAAAAGTAAACAGTGTATCTAAAATCAAACATTTTTTATTTATACTTACATAACCCACTTATATTTAATTAACCGTATGAATAATAATATTGTGAAATATTGTATTAGTATTAGTCATAGTGTTATTTTCTTCTGTTTTGTTCTTGTTGTGTTTTTATTTTTTTTATATATCCTGTGTATTTTTGTTATTATGGTAACACTTTACAATAAAATCCTATTAGTCAACATTAGTTAATGCATTAGCTACCTGGACTAATCTTTGTTAAAAAAATTATATTATATTATATAATTTTATAATGTGCATTTAGCTCTTTTGATCGTTTAAGCATTTTTTTCTTGACTTTTCTGACCCTATCAAAACAGACCTGCAATAGGTTGTCTGATAGGTTGTTCAACTAATATTTATTTGAAAATCATTGGTTTAGACTATATATTTGCTGTATAACGACATACACGTTCAAGAGTATAGTAGTATATAGTAAGATAGCAATATAGTGTGTAATCATCCCTACACAGGGACGATTAGAGTTGATTGACAGGCAGTCTGACCAATCATAATGCTGAATCTGCTATTTTGTCTGATAAACAAACCAGACAGAAGAGTAGATTAACATTGGTAGACTTGAACTTGAAAAATGGTGTGTATTGACGTTTTTATGCAGTTGAAACAAGATACCTTCAGATGTTCATTCATGTTCATTTTCATGCTATAACTAATAGAACATACTGCTTAAACTGAGGCGCTGCAGATATTCTGTCATCAGGACACATTAAAAAGGTATTTATTGTTTGAATTTCTTAAAAAAAATGAAAGCTGAGACTTTGTTTCATACCAAAAGTAACCTGGTCTGTCTTATCTGTCGGCACAGTGTTTCCTCTTTGCTTCGCAATGTATTTTTCACTGTGTAGAATGTGTAGAGTGAGAATGGCATGGGTTGTCGGACATAGCAATAGCAATGAAGGGTGGGTGGTCTTTGTGAAATGTCAGTTCAGCCCTTAAAATGCATAAAATCCCCACTCTGGTTCATGCTATCCATTATATAGCATCCATACTTGTCCAACCTGCCTACAAAACTGATAGTCTTGCTCATTTGCAATTATTAAACTCAAAACAAGATATTATATTCCGTAAATCTTAAAAAAAAGAAAAAAAGATGTAGTATACTGAGAATGCTATGTCCACAGCAGTCAGTGGAGACCATTCCAACATTGTACATAAATTATGAACAGATCCCATATGTCCATGCTTGTAAATCTAGATCACCAACTGTGGATATGAGGGTATTGGGATGCCTTAGGCTGCCCCACATTCACATGGGCAGAGGCAGGACCATACTGTCAGTGCTGAGCACCAAGTTATCCTGGAGCCTTTCTGGATTGTGCATTGTGTGTGTACATGTCTGTGTGCGTTGATAGATGTGGGTCTCTTGATATATTGAAAAACACATCAAAGGTGCTTTGTGATGAAAGCATAAATTAAATAAATATATATCCAGGCATACAAGCTCCCACGAGACAGTTTTGCCTGATGTTGGCTATTTCTACAAAGCAGGAATCTGTTTTGAATGCCTCTTTGGTCTGAACGCCAATGTTCACGTTGTCTAATTCTCAGTTGATCTTCGTTGTTGCGAAAAATTGTAAAATTCACTTGGATTCTTCATGCCTTGAAAATGTGAACTTGGTCCTTTGCAAAATAAATGCATGGCAAGACCAGTTGGTGTAAATAGTTAAATAGTCCCCAGGATGTGTCTGTGAAGTTTCAGCTCAAAATAGCCCACATATCATTTATTATATAATTTTGAAAATGCCTATAAACACGCTGTTTTCGTGCATGTCTCTTTAAATGCAAATTAGCTGCTGTTCCCTGCCCCCTTTTCCAGAATACGGCTGTGCTTTTACAGCTTGTATCTCAGGTACTCTCCCATAAACATCTGTTTGGTTTTGATTATCATTTGATTATCACGTCTATCGTGCTGATAAAGGATTTTCTGAGCGCACATCTGAAGCATGCGCACAGACAGCGGCTGTCACACAGCATGTGAGTACTAAACAACATTCTCATTCATGTCTTATTGCACCTAAACTGTCAAATACACACAAGTTCATGTTAAAAACACATGAGTTACAAAAACAGTCGGTTATGTCTGTGAAGGCAGACAGCTGGGAAAGAAATTGTATGTTTATATTAGATCTGTGTGGCAGCAGCGTAATATACAGTAAACAAATAAATCCACTGCTCTCTTGACTCCTCTGAGGCTGGGACTCTAAATAATGTTCTGTGCTTGTCTGTGCAGCCAATGACAAAACAGTTAGCAAACTTAGCTCAAACTTTCATGACGTTAGAACTAGTCACTTGCCAAAACACAATAGTGGCGCCGTGGGTGGAAATTGTAGATTAAGGGGCAGTAATATTGTAATACGGTTCGCTTTCTACGTCACAGGGGAAGCGAAATCTGAGAGGATGGTTTTTTCGTATGCTTGAAGAGAAAAGCCTACCAAAAAAAATACTGGATTGTTCTTTTTCAGGTTTTCTGGTTTGGTGGATGCACTGGTGACTCGATTATAGCACTTAAACGTGGAAAAAGTCAGACTTTCATGATATGTCACCTTTGAAGTTTGTTGAACACATTTGGAGCTGCTGTTGGGATTATTTGCAGGAAGATTGTGATTCAGTGGGTCATGTGATTGGGTTGGAATGGGATACTGCAGAGTAAATGAAGCAGAATGCATTGAATGGATGATTGTAGCAGACAGTTTGAGTTTTGATTATGTTAAACCATGCAGACAGACAAACTCACCCAAACAGTGAAGGATCACTGCTTTTGGGGCCTATTTATATGAGTACATTGTCTCGAGTTGTCTTGCACTTTACTTGAAAAGTTCAGTGCATTTGCACAAACTGCCTATAAAACAGATTAATTATGTTCATTGTAATAACTGTATTCAAAAGACAACAACACATTTCTGAAAGTAAACAAACGTTTAACAAGATTTAATGGACCCTTGTCGCAATTGATGACGCGTTTTAACGGTCATCATCATCATAAATCTGTTAAAGTTTTTATATTTTGATTTTTAAAAATATGTGTGTACATTTATAACGCTATACTTTGTATTATATCACCTTTTCATCAAATTACAAAAAAAAATTGCTTAACGGTATGCGAGGGTATTTCTAATGCCGCATCTATGGGAGAGATGGTAAATTTGACATCGTTCTCTCGAAAGTCGTGAAAACACTATCGTGTTAGCAGTTTTTCTTCTGCTATTTTAGCAAATGAGAATGCAAGAAATATATTTGTGATACTCTCCCGTTCACTGCTCTCGGATTTTACCCAACTATGACGACTTCGAATACTATGACTATGAGAAACCCGGAAATGTGAGAAAGGTCCATAGTAATTTCTTACAGTAGAATACTGTATTTTGGGATTTTACTGCAATCAATGCAAGCTATGTATTATGGATCTGTATGCATTATGTATAGGATATATGTAATAGGGTTGTTACATGTTTTATCACCATTATGGTCCTTATAGTGTTTAATTTGACTAATGTCTTGATTTTCTCCTAGACATAATAGTATCACAAAACAGCTTTAAATGGAGACAATAAGCTTAGCTTGGGGTTTGCAATATAGTAGCTTATAAAAAAAAATAATAACGAAGTTAATATTGAATAACTTTAATTTTAGACACTTCTTTCAGTTCTAACAGCAAACAAGTGATTTGGCTTTTTAAAATAAATTAGTTAAATGATTGAGTGATTTGCTCACACAGTCACTGGTTTCATTCCTGAATTAATCTGGATTTTCTAACGAATCACTGAAAACAGTAAAAAACAGTAATTAGTTTCATAAAAACAGTAAATTGTTTAATTCCTGAATGATTATGTGTTTTTGAATGAATCGTTTGAATTAATGTTTCAATGACTCCCTCAAAAAAAAAGTCGCCATCTAGTGGTAATTCAATGTATTATTTGTTTTATATATATATATACAATAGTGGTGTAACGACGCATGTATTCGTACAGAACCGTCATGGTACGGACATCTCGGTTCGGTGCATGAGGCCTTACCACTAATAGAGGCAATTCACACTCAATCCAGAAGGGGGCGCCCGCAGTAATGCAACGCAGTTTGATAAGAACAGCGAATGCCGTGAGTTGCGCATTTGAAAACAAAGCCCACTAGACAGTGATCATGTGCTTATTCTGAACACGTCTCTCACTGACAAAGGAGTATAACGGTTACTTTAAAGGCTTGCGTATTCAACTGTTTACTAAATGGAGCTTTGTGCTTGTGTATCCTACCTATCTCATTCGGCACAAATCCAGATATTCCAGAATATTTCCATATTTGCGATGAATCCAAATGCTAAACTATTATGTAAATTATAGACTTTGTACTTCAGTCGCGTTCCAGCGTTGAAACAATGAGGCTGACGCGTTTTGTTCACTTTTATTTTGACCAACTGCACTGTCAAGTTAGCAATGCTGGAAGCCTGGAACTGATATGTTTTGTGTGTGTGTGCGTCAGCGCAATTAAGTTACTTAAACTGTTTCATTATACCAGCAAAATCAACTTAAAACCACTGTCATTAATTGTCTTATTAATAATGCATCATGGTGAAAGGTCTTTTGTAAATTAAAGAAATCAAATAAATAAGACTTTCTGCCATTTGAGATTCCTTTCTGTCACAAAAATGAACTGAAACTCAGCATACAGTAGTCAACATTTGAAGTGGATCAAAAAAGTTAATCAAAGTCGTCCTTAGACAAGAACATTAGAACATGTTTTGGTTTTAGGACAACTTTGATAAAAGGTTTTGATCCACTTCAGATGTTAACTACTGTATATAGGCTACGTACGTGTCACACTGTTTTTTTGTTAACTAAATTTATCTGTTACCAAAATCAAATATATTTGATTGATTGATAAGTATTTATTCCTTGTATGTATATATGTACTGCAGATTATATATATATAACATTATAATTTGATATAATATTTAGTATTTTCACATCTAGATGGATTTTTTTTTTTAATTTGTACTATTGTCTGTTCAAAATAAATGAAAAGAAACTTAGCATATCAAGCATAGTAGATTTTGTTGTACCAAAATCGTATCGAACCATGACCCCTGAACCAGAGGTACGTACTGAACCGTGACAACTGTGTACCATTACACCCCTAATATATATATATATATATATATATTTCAGTTACCAGAAGTTTTAGTTAACAATAACAACACTGCGTTAAATCATTCAATAATACACAGTCCAACACCATTAACCATAAGTCTTAATAATAAAGCAGTTGTAGATGTAAGAGTCTTAGAGAAAAATGGCCTGATATCACTGTAAGCTCTTATGAAGACAAAGTCATTTTATTCACACTAATGTGTATTACCTCAGGCTCTGTGGCATAGATTATCCTGAAAGCTAATATCCTAATGGACAGTAGAGTGCTGATCTCATTCACTTTTGAATAGTCTTTGAGTCTACGTTCTCATCTCACTGATGTAACCCAGTTTCGCTCGTTCGGTTCTCTTTATGAAGCCGAAAGATCAACGTGAAAAGATTTTGAGAGCAGCAAAGGATTATTGCACTGTTCACATTGTGGCACAATAAATGCTGTCTCAAACATGTTCTTTTGTGCATGGCTCGGTATTATTGTAAAACAGAGCGCTCTTGACAATGCCGAATTATCTGTATAATTTAATCAATTCAAGACTTTTGAAAGGCCTCACCTTGTAACAATGGAAAAAGCCAATCTCATTGGTCTTCACTCAAATGACTGGAGAAATCATTTGCGTGGACAAAATGTTACGTCTATTGTATTGTTCTTCACAGTAAGAGCGTGATTCAGCCGCAAGTGAATGTGATAAAATGAATAAATGTGCTCTGAAGGGTAAATGCTCCACATTTATGCCCGAACTAAGCATGGCAATCAGCGATGTTGATAATTGATCAGCCACCGAATGAACTAGTCCTTATGGTATAATAATCAGTGTTTAGTTTTTCAATAATAAAAAGAAAATCAAAACAAATTCAGTGATTATGTGGATTAAGAGCAGCTCTAGTTGACATTAGCAGGCTCGTTAGCGAGTTATTGGTGCTGTGGAGATTGCAAAGAATCCATTCACTTGACAGGTGAGGTTCTTCAAAGGACTTCAAAGAGCCACAAAAGCATCAGAACCCACCCTCATTTCTCAGGACCATGAGTAGGCACTCAGATAACAAGCTTTCACCAACAAAAAGCTACCGTGGTAGTTTTTTGAACATTGTAATGGTATTATACTTTCTGCTCCCTTAATCTTTTCTTCTTTGAAGTACTATGGTAATCATGTAAATATGATGGCATATGTTTATATAATTTATTTACTACCTTGGGAGATTTTAGCATCTCTTATTTATATATGGAGGCAGAGAAAAATTGACATGACATGTTGGATGGCTGATTGAATGCAAATTTAAATAATTTTACACAGGTTTTACACAGTTATCACATGGTGCATGTATGTGTACAGATTGGTGAATACAGAATAATATACAGTTTTGAGGTCAAAAGTGTACATACTCCTTATTTTGGCAAAAGTATTTTACCAAAATAAGAGGGATCATACAAAATGCATTTTTTGTTTAGTACTGACCTGAATAAAATATTTCACATAAAAGACGTTTACATCCACAAGAGAAAATAATAGTTTATAAAAATTCAAAAGTTTACATACACTTGATTCTAAATACTGTGTTGTTAGTTGTTCATGAGTCCCTTTGTTTGTCCTGAACAGTTAAACTGCCAGCTGTTTTTCAGAAAAATCCGTCAGGTCCCACAAATTATTTGGTTTTCCAGCATTTTAGTGTATTTGAACCCTTTCCAACAATGACTGTATGATTATAAGATCCATCTTTTCACACTGAGGACAACTGAGGGACTCA
>JAHKKF010473958.1:0-12549 GCA_019740295.1 Labeo calbasu
TCTGTGTTTTTCTGTCAATATGGGGTGCTGTGTGTACATTAATGAGGAAAAAAATGAACTTAAATGATTTTAGCAAATGGCTGCAATATAACAAAGAGCGAAAAATTTAAGGGGGTCTGAAAACTTTCCGTACCCATTGTATGTTCCTTTCAAGTTAATAAACACATTCGGTGTATATTTAATGCTGTTCACATAACTCAAACAGGAGTGGATATAAGCAGCAGAGTCTTGAACAGAATAGAATTTTGAACACAGAAAACATCTAAAAACAGTAGGCTACACTGAAGAAAGTAAATATGTATTTTAAACACATTAAGTTTTGTATAACCATACTTTGTTAGTTTTTTGGTAGGATGATTTTGGACTATTGCAGCTCTCTACTTTCCAAAATGTCATTGTGAATATAAAAAAGCATCAAATACCCCAGTGCATGTTAATGTGGGTTTCTAAATCCTCCCAAAATCATCTTGAGTACATAATGACAATGCAAAATTGTTTCTTTTTCCAGTTCATAAAATTCACAGGTAGGCTGCTGTATAAGAAATGTTCAGCTTAACACATTCCAAACAAATCCTATGTAGCATTTAGTAAGACCCTTTTTCAATTTTGTTACTGATAAATTTGTTTCATATATATTATTAATATCCAATAGATATCACCAAATAAAGAAGACCAAAATCCTTGCAGAAGGACAAGAGACTGAAAAACATTTTTAAAACTTACTGACATTTGTGCTGCTGTTTTCCCTCCAAATGAAGTCGTTGAGGAAACTGAGGAAAGATAAATGGAAAGGCAATTAGCCAATTATACATTTTAAATACTGATGTGTTGTACTTTGTTTAATATTGCACAAAGATCTCTTCAAAAAAATGTGTCAATAAACAGCAGTTATGACAACACTGTCTAAAGAGGAATATATTTAATGTTTCCATTTATTGTTATTATTATATAAAGGTTTATATATAAAAGACATCATGTTTTCACTGGCAACAGAATTTTAATTCTCTTATTCCTCCTCAAAGGTTCACAACATACTTTATTTACAGTTTCCAAAACTAATGTTTAGTGAGCAAATCAGATGCAGCATGAAGACAACAGAAAGAAAACAGGAAGAAAGCAACATCATACCCTATTAATGTAAAATAAAGAACATGTCTTATGATTCATGTACACATTTTCATTGACATACATAAATATGAAATATAAATGAAAACTAATAGTTCATAGAGTTTTTATTCTATGTACATGCATTAGTAAAACCATCATCAGCTATTTCACTCTGAGCAGAAGCCACTCTTCAAAAACTCAATTTGAGCTTCAATCTCTGTGTTTCAGTTAAGATCAGTGTAAAGGAGCTTCTACTTTAAACACCAGATGTCAAAGGCCTTTAGTTGGGTTGCAGGGGGTCTCAGAGGTCAGCGTTTAGACTCTCTTCCAGCGGCCGTCCTCAGCACGGCGGTACAGATGCGGCTGACCACCTGGAAACAGCCCATCTGTCGGATGATCCAGCAGAAGATGAATGGTGGATTTGATGTGATGGACAAAGTGAGGAGGTTCTGCATATGGAGACGTGGACAAATACTGATGGAAAAACCAGATGAGAAATAGAAATCATCCATGTACCTGTCCACCAGAGAAGGTGCGTGCGGATCGGAGCTCCTCCGCTGGTCCTCGACACGTGAACGCAGCTGGAAACACGTGACCCATTTTAACGTTCACACGTGAACTCAGGCAGAAACACTGTCAGTGTCACATGTAAAGCTGCATGATAAATCCAAATTAAAGTGAAAGTGTGATAATCGAATCACAAAGTTTGAAAAACAATATAAACTGTATTTTCAGACTGAAAAGTGGCATTGTGTTCAATTACTCGCAAGCAGCTCATGATCCAGTGTTTTTAGTGTCTCGGGTCAGCTCACTAAAAAATAAATAATAATAAATAAAAATGCTGCTCCACAGTTGCTTAATTATGTACATTTGGGATGTTGCTGTGTGAAACTGGTGAGGACATCAAAAATAATCCTTGTGCTTAATCCTTTTTAGCATTACATTCAATTCATTCTCAGATAAAACATCACATTCATACTGAAGTGTCTATCACAATGAGAATGTGATATTCAGAGAGGATTGAGATGTTAGAGTTGGAAACATCTTGAAATATATATATATATATATATATATTTTTTTGTATGTATGCAAATTGTATAATATCCAAGGTACACATTTCTAGTAATTGTGCAGTTCATTCTCATATGTATTTTCAGATAGTGTAATTTATGAGATTTGTTGTATTTTAGGCTGATGGACTAAAGCATACACTGTTTCAGGAGTGACATGAAAATGCGGAACACATTTTTTTTTTTACACAAAGTTTAATAATTTACAAATAAAATATAATACAAACATATTTTTTAACTTCACAGAATCAAAATAGATATTTTTTAAAGAAAAACAATGGAAAAAAATTATCATTTTGAAAAATAAGGTTGAAATGTAGGGGTTTGTGTTCAGGGCAGCCACCTCCTAATTGAAAGTACCCAATAAATGACGATTTTATATATATTAAGCTTACCGATACATTAAATATTATTATGGGTTTCAATAGATAGAAGAATCTCAGTAAACATCTAAGATTTGAATATGTAATGCTTTTTAAATGTGTTTTTCATCTTACAAAGTGTTGTGCAAAGTGTACATTTAGGCCGTTATTCAATGCAGATCTCTTCTCAATCCCACATCTTTGAATTGAGCACAATCTCTAACAGGGTTGTATGGGTAATCAAGTGGCAACTGAATTTACATTTTAAAGGTGAACTGTCACTTTAAGGTGAACTGACTCAGAGAAACAAAAGAAATCCACATTATGACACTGAACACAATTATTTCTCTGACCTGTGATGCAGCAGGTCTCTACATGAATTTCTTCCTTCTGTTTTTGAAAGGCAGCTGTAATGCAAAACATTGAATGTTTGAATCTTTAATCTTCATCACACATTTGTACTCAACATACCCAGAATACTAAGGCTGAGTGAGTGTGAGGTTTTCCTGTCATCATCAAAACCACCAACCAGATGCAGCTCCAGTCTGAAGACACAAACACATCCATAAATCATACATGAAGGCCTTTTCTATTTGACATTCCGGTTCAGCAATGTGTGACGAATCTACAGTACCTGACCTCTTTTGCTGGGTTGCTTCTAGAAGTGAAGGCATTGACTATCAGAGGAACTTCAGTCCACATGCTCGAACCATCACAGTGTGCAAGACACTGCAAAATACACTGCGATACACTGATCATGGAAAAAGTATTTGAAGAACAAAGAATATGATTGTTTCATTTAATCCCATTAATGATGTCAGTAATTTCACTGCTGAGTTTCAAGAGCTGAAGCTGAACAATGTAGAAGCTACAATAACTCATGTTTTCACAACAAAAAGATCATGTTCACATAATAATAGGATAAGTAAAATGTTTCAGTATTTTGTTTAAACTTCATTTTCTCAACAACTAAACTGAAATGCATGCATGCAAATATATTAAAGCTTCCAATGTGCTAATGTTTGCCTACTGTCTTAGAAAACTTCATCCTAAGATAAATAAAGCACTGACAATACCACCACTGATAAAACAGGAAAATACGATGTAATACCTCATTTTGTCTGCTTTGTCCTCTCCAGTCTTTCCTAAGATCACAGTTCTGAGCTCTTACAGATTAACCTCATTTAAAGAGCAAACAGAAGTAAAATTAATATTATTGCATGATGTTTTTTTCTTAATTGTTGGAAACCACACACAGATAAATTCACTTCCCCTGAGAAGATATTAATAGTCATAATCACAGTATGTGCAGCTGATTCACAACATGCTTTTCATGAAAACTGTTAACAAGAAAACACTCATTTGGCTCTGCTGTGCTACAGGTTTCACTTAATACTAGTTTATATTGCAGTTTTAAAACCATGAAGCAAATCCTGATCAGAGAAGATGTAACACCAATTTATGCATATTCATTTGTGGTATAATTTTTCAAGTGGAAGGATGTGGAAAAATATGTGGGCAAAGTGAACGTCATAAAAACTGCTCATTGCAAAGTAGTAAAAGTAAAGTTCATCTTGTTAGTCTTGTTTGTACAAAAAAATATATATATCAAACATAAATCAAAATGTAATAGACTATAGTATCACCCTACCTAGTTGTTTTCTGAACCTATACTTAAGTATGAAAGAAAGATACTTTTACTTTCAGGATATCCGACATTGGGATATGATTGTCACATTTCGCCCTCAAGTGGCAGTTGCACAGTATTTTCAATGTTGTCGTGGTTTAAGACTGTGAGAGCAGAATCAGCTTAAAACGAAACTAAAACAGCTGAGCTGTTAGTGTTTATTAGTCATGCAACTGATAAACTATGTTGTTTTAGTTTTTACAGTGACCAGAGTGAAGCCTGACTTTGTGAATGTCCCACAGTTCAAAACATCATGATGATGTTCATTAAAGATACTCCAAATACTTTTAGAAGAATGAACCTGAACATTGCTAGGTCGACGTTCCTAATAATGCAAGTTCACGGTAGCGTTATCATCATTTCCAGATAGTGTGTTATCAGAACTGCAGCTTTTCACAACAAAACCCGCCCAAATTACTACTCACAACTAGACCATTTTTTAACGCCGCTACCCACATATGCAATAAAAACTGCACAGACAAGGTAATATTTTTTATATATATATTTAATGCTGTTCATTGTGAATTTTATTTAACAGATATTTTTTTTACTAGTGGGTGCAGGACACTAGTTCATTTATGTAAGTGAGGATAGCAAAATAAAGTAAACTGTGACATGTTATACCCAAAGATTCTTCATACAGTGGACTAACAGTAAAACTTATTCTGACAGTTTCACCCGACCATGTTTTGCTTAATTGTTTTTTCTTTAATTGCTAATGCGACCTTTTTACACCACAGACTTAACTAAATTAAGCATTGCTTGGTAATTGATTTACCTAAATTAGTATTATGCTGCCTTCAGGCATGTCGTAATTACCGTAATTCCGAGATGACAACACGTGACATTTTCCTCATAGCTTTCCATATTGTCGGACTCAGAGGCTGGGAATTGCTACGATATAAAATTTAGCTTTATGTTTGATATGTTTTCTGTTCTTACATTTACAAACAGTTTTTTAAGTATATTCTGCTGTTGCAGAAGCTTTTCAACATCTCATTTGGAGCTTAAATTAGAAAACCAGACAAATATTAGCATAGTAACTCCTTTAAATTGTAAATTTACATGTAATAGGAGCAATGTATTTTGGGTGAACTTAGAGTTTTAAAAAATAGTAAGCTATACTGTACCTTTACTACCTTGCAATGTTACTTTTATCTGAGCAGCTGTTACCTTTTATATTTTCCATATTTCCCTGTTTCCATTAGTGTTATGTCTTCTGTGATCCCCCATTGCTTAATGGTTGTAAAACTGCAATATAATCAGGTTGTAAGTAAAACCTGTAGCGCAGCAGAACCAAATGTGTGTTTTCTTGTTACCAGTTTCCATGAAGAGCCTGTTGTGAAGCAGCTGCACATACTGTGATCATGGCTACTAAATCTCCTCAGGGTGAGTCAATTTATCTGTGTGTGGTTTTTAACTTTAATTTCTTTGATTAATAAAGAACGTCATGCAATAATATTCATTTTCCCATTTGCTCTTCTTCTGTACAATCAGATCTCAGAATTGTGATCCTAGGAAACTCTGGAGAGGACAAGGATGAAGTGGTCAAATCGGTTCTAAACTGTGAGAATCTGACACCAGAGAAAGTTGGTCTCTATAATTTATATCAGAGTGAACAAGCAGGAAGGAAGATCAGTGTTGTGGAAGCACCAGGATGGGACAAACTTACACCAGACAGGATAAAAGAAGAAACTGTCAGAAGTGTGTTGCTTTGTCCTCCAGGACCTCACGCTCTGCCTCTGGTCATACCAGTGAAAACTCTCTCTGAAGAACCTTCTGTAGAGGAAATGAATGCAGCAGAGACACACATGGAGTTACTGTCAGAGCGTGTCTGGAAACACACCATCGTAGTGTTTGCTTGTGATGAAGGAGTGGAGGAAACAGCAATCCAAGAACACATTCACAGTGCTGAGAAGATCCTGGAAAAGTGTGAAAGACGATTCCATGTACTTCAGAAAAGAAAATGTGAATCTCCCTCTCAGATGAGTGAACTCTATAAAAAGATAGATGACCTGGTGGAGGAGAATCATGGTGATTTCTTCTTACCACAAGTTTACTATGAAGTGATTCAGCAGGACACACAAGAAGTGTCCGGTGCGACTAAGCTCAGGCAGAGAAAGGGAAGTTTACAGGAAAATCCTCCAAACTGTGAGTATCATTTCACAAAAGTCACAGGCTGTTCTCACATTCAGGCTACTTAAGCACTGATCTATTGTTGTTTTTATTTTACAGTGAATAAAGACAAAGAAGATACAGAGAAGAAGAAAGAAACTCTAGAGTCTGCCAACCATAGTCCTTTAGAAGACACACTCATAATCACCTCACACATCAACAGTTTGTAGTGATATTGATGGGTACATTCGGAGCACTTATTGGTGCAGTTGCTGGAGCTGAAAATGGAGTTTCAGGGTCTTGCTCTGGAATAGTGTTTGGTGTCATTGTAGGGGTTTTACTTGCAAGTTTCATCATGTATATTTATACTCGCATTTATTCACGTGCTTATTCAAAGCAGCCTGCACAAAGTGCATCATAAGCAACTTTGATGAGATACAAACTTAGCTCAGACATACAAGTGCAAAAAGTGCAGAATAGAGATAAAAGACATTTACTAATGAAACACTGCTTTCTGTAATGTTAGAACAGTAGGGTAAATTCTTAATAATTATGTTCTTGCATAACTAAATATCAGCATTCATCCTAAACTAGTGTGCCTTTTTAATTTTGGCATTATTTTAGGGTCACCACATTTGGACAGCTTTATATGCCTTATATTTTTAAAAGATGTTCACCTGAAGAAGCTAAAAAAACCTGATGATTGCAATATTTAGTTGTGTGTTGTGTTCATGGATTTGCCTGATCTATTGTGTGAAGGAGGAAAAGAGGACTCCAGAACAACTGGAACCAGTGTTTTTACAAACAAGCTCCACTCATAATGCTTTTCCTTTTTTTAATTGTCTGTGATTGATCTTACACTTGACAGGTGACTTGTTTTTGAACACATCCGCATGCTAATGTTTTGCATATGTCACAGGGCTTTAAATGACTGTACAAGCATGTGCCATGTAAATAAAGTGTAATTTAAACTAAAAATAATTTTATTTATTTAGGACAAGTCTAAACTAGCATGGGCCAGTAAGGTGAATGGCAAGTCATAAACACATAGATGTCATAAACAATGTCAGGACATTGTCCACTGCCGAAGTTCGCACCTAAAACATTTTCACACTTAAGGCTACTGATAAGACAAGCACAGGCCTGGTATTTATAAGCAAGAGATGCACCATTTGTTAATGCATTTAATTAAATATACACTAATTATGATATAATGTACTACATTCAAGTTCAACTTGCTAAACTGCTTGAGACTCAAAATTACCATGTAAAATATATAGTTCATTTTTTTGGGCCACAAAGTGCTGTCTGCTGTCAGCACCCATGTGGACACCAGAAACTGGTGAGTTTATGTATGTTTAATATAGCATTTAACCTAATTTAACTGGTTGTTTGCAGTATATACGCAGTTGTTGCAGTGTTCTGTGGTGTGACAATCTGAACTTTTTAAATAATGTTTCTAATTATTTTGTAATTTAAGTCATGCTGTTACTACATCCACATACATGCAACTGTAAGTGTATGATTCTAGCAGAGAGTTTGTGAAAATTGGCCTGTGCAGATGGACACCAAACAATGACAAAACCATCCTATAGGTTGGAAAACCCATCACTGCTCACATTTGATCACATATGTAATGTGATGTGGGTTATTCCTATCATTTGAACTTAACCACTGCAACTCTTAAAAATATGTGTACATTTCTGTTAATAATCATTGCCCTGTTTTAACCATCTTTGTTAGTTGATTTGAACAAACACCTCATACTGAAATTTCAGTCCTTTTTAAACATGTTTTCAGCATTTTTTTAAAGTTTGCTTCAAAGGTTCATGTACAATTACAAAATCTAAGAAAACTGGTTTGCAAATAGCCCACTTTTTATAATGTATATGTTTCTTTATCCAGTCCACAAAATTCACAGATAGGCTGCTCTATATGAAATGTTCAACTTAAATCTTTCCAAAACACATTTCAAACAAATCCCATGTCATAAGACACTTTTTAAAATTTGTTATTGATACATTTGTTTTATATTTTCTATGATTTATTCCAATAGATTTTACCAAATAAAGAAGAAAAAAGACACAAAAGAGCTAAAACTCACTGATGTTTTCCCTCCAAAATGATGTCACTTCCTGGAGAATGATGTCATTGACAAACTGGCTTTTTTCAGTTTTTATGATGGAGCGTGACACTATGAGGATATGGGAACCTTTACTAAACTCAATGTTTTATTCATTTTTTTTGTGTCATTTAAAATGAAAATTCAGTCAAAATTTTATAGAAACAACAAATGAAGATATTGCCTATACTGTATGTGTTCTCAAGCCATTGCCATTTTGGTGATTCAATCTGTGGGCTTTAATTAAGATTCCACTTATTGTTATTATCATATAAAGGTTTAAATAAACAAAACACCATGTTTCCACTGGCAACAGCATTTTAACTCTCCTATTCCTCCTCAAAGGATCACAACATACTGTATTTACATTTTCCAAAATGAATGTACAAGATGCATCTAGATGTTAGGGAGAAAAACATCATATCCTGATAGTTTAACTTAAATACATCTTATGATCCATGTACACATTTGCATTGACATACATAACAAATACGAAATAAAAATGAAACAAGAAATCAAATAGTCCATAGATCTTGTTTCTTTGTAAGGGTTGGCAGGTTCAGTCATTGACACGCATTATTAAAACCATCATCAGATATTTCACTCTATATGTAGAAATCACAGTCAACAGTCAATCTGAGCTCAATCTCTGTGTTTCAGTTCAGATCAGTGTAAAGGAGCTTCTACTTTAAACAGAGACGTCAAAGGCCTTTAGTTGGGTTGCAGTGGGTCTCAGAGGTCAGCGTTTAGACTCTCTTCCAGCGGCCGTCCTCAGCACGGCGGTACAGATGCGGCTGACCACCTGGAAACAGCCCGTCTGCGGTCGGATGATCCAGCAGAAACTGGATGGTGGATTTGATGTGATGGACAAAGTGAGGAGGTTCTGCATATGGAGACGTGGACAAATACTGATGGACAAACCAGACAAGAAATAAATGAGAAGGGCCATTTCATCCTGCAGATCTGATGAAACACATTACATCGAGTATATGATCAAACATGAGCAGTGATGGGTTTTCAGACCTGTAGGATGGTTTCATCATCTTGGGACAGCCAGAAGGCCATGTCATTGTTTGGTGTCCATCTGCATGGGCCGATTTTCACAAGCTCTCTGCTAGAATCATACACTTCAACCATCTGTCAATAACATTATACAACAGTTAGTTCAGTCCACCAATTCTGATTGGTCAATCGTAGCATTCAACAGTCAGATATTTTTAATGAGTGCTATACACTGCAAGGCGGCTTCATCCATGTACCTGTCCACCAGAGAAGGTGCGTGCGGATCGGAGCTCCTCCGCTGGTCCTCGACACGTGAACGCGGCTGGAAATACGTGACCCGTTTTAACGTTCACACCTGAACTCAGACAGAAACACTCTGTCAGTGTCACATGCATGATGAATCCATATTAAACTGAAAGTACAATTAACAAAATCACAAAGGTTGAGATTTAATAAATATAAAATATCAGCTAAATGTATTTTCAGACTGAAGAGTGGCATTGTGTTCATTTACACTCGAGCTGCTCATGATCCAGTGAAACTGGTGAGGACATCAAAAATGGTCTATTCACTGTTTTTATTTAATCACTGTGGAATGCTCTGCATTATATTCAATTCATACTGCACATTCACAACTCAGACAACACATCACATTTATCCTGAAATCTCGATCACAATGAGAAGGTGATATTCAGTGAGGATGGAGATGTTAAACAGTACCTATCCCATACACCACGGGCTGATGAATCCCATCTTTGATGATGTCATTCATGTCTAAAGAGAGAGAATTATATTTGCAATTATCAAAAATATCATGCACTAAAATCCAAGTTCTATGAAGTCATAGAACAGCTGTGTGTGAAGAATAGACAGGAATACAGGAACAAAATATATATATGGGCCATTCTACAAAACTGGTCCAAAGTCAGAGTTTGAAATGTCTTGAAAAAGGTTTTGTATGTATACAAATTGTATAATAATATCCAAGATACACATTTCTAGTAATTGTGCAGTTAATACTCACATTGATTTTTCACGATTTTATATATATTAAGCTTACCGATACGTTAAATATTATTATGGGTTTCAATAGATAATAGAAGAATCTCAGTAAACATCTAAGATTTTAATATGTAATGCTTTTTAAATGTATTTTTCAGTTGTGGGACAGCAGTTTGCAAAGTGTTGTGCAAAGTGAACATTTAGGCCATTATTCAAAGCAGATCTCTTCTCAATCCCACATCTTTGAATTGAGCACAATCTCTAACAGGGTTGTATGGGTAATCAAGTGGCAACTGAATTTACATTTTAAAGGTGAACTGTCACTTTAAGGTGAACTGTCTCAGAGAAACAAAAGAAATCCACATTATGACATCGAACACAATCATTTCTCTGACCTGTGATGCAGCACGTCTCTAGATGAATTTCTTCCTTCTGTTTCTGAAAGGCAGCTGTAATGCAAAACATGTAGAATCACTTCTGATTTCTGTTCACACAGTGAATGTTTCATCACACATTTGTACTCAACATACCCAGAATACTAAGGCTGAGTGAGTGTGAGGTTTTCCTGTCATCATCAAAACCACCAACGAGATGCAGCTCCAGTCTGAAGACACAAACACATCCATAAATCATACATGGACTCCTTTCTATATGACATTCCAGTTCAGCCACTTTTTGTGGCTGAATCTACAGTACCTTCCCTCTTTTGCTGGGTTGCTTCTAGAAGTGACAGCATTGACTATCAGAGGAACTTCAGTCCACGTGCTTGAACCATCACAGTGTGCAAGACACGTCACTCCACTGCCTGCAGAAGAGAAAAACAGGATCAGACACACAGTAAACCAACACAGATATTGACTCGATGAAGGCTTATGTTACCTGTGTGTCGAAGCACGACTAAGTGGCATGTTGTGGCATCTTCGGATCCCAGAATGGAGACCGAATCTGAGAAAAGAGAAACATCAGCGTGCGTTTAACACATCGGTCAACAGAGCGAGAGAGAACACTTACTGTCCGCTGGTGTAGTCGCCGCAAACTCCCGCTGCTGGATGTACAAGAGCTGTTTAGGGTCCACAGGCTCTGGATTTCTGGACACAAACTGCTTCGCATTTTCCTAAGAGACACATATCAATGACTTCTACTTACTATATGTACTGTACACAATATGTGCATAGTCAGCAATAAAGATGAATTTTTCTTCTTTTTTTTACATCAAGATGCATTTATGTAGGAACTAAAGTGCTTTTTTTTCAGATTAAAAAAAAAAAGATTTTTTTTTATTTTAATTTTATATTTTGCAGAGCTCTTAAAAATGCATGCATAAATATAAGTATTAGAAGAAATGTCACCATGTAAATAAATTAAATAAAAAACTGATTATATGGTATTTACTTTGTATTTAAACAATATTTAAATATAAAAACAAAGACCATTTATATACATTTCACTGAATTATTTTCTAAAGGATTTCTAAGGTGTTGTTTAGCTTATACATCACAAGTGTTTAAACATAAAGAGAAAGAGGATCTATATACATTAGAATCTGTGAATACATGCTGCTGTATAATATTAAATTGGCTCTGATATTGTTTTTATGTATAATTTTGTACCTTCAGATGCGGGTATTTGCTGAAGAGTTCCGCGGTTGAGCTGACGCGCTCTATTCGCTTATTCTGAGTCAACAGCGGCATCCTGACAGCGATGAAATCCGATCATCTGATCATTTCATTAAACTCTGATAATTAATAACTCCGTCATGTTTGATTCGTCCTCATCATTCACACCGCTGCACTGCCGCTTTCTCTTCCGCTATGCGCACACGTCACAGCTCACGTGACTCTGAGAAGTAGAAATGATTCGCTAGAAGCGAAATTAACCGGAAGTCGGTTTAACATTAGAAAGTAATGTAGAGGAAGGGCCCAATCAGTTTCGGTATGTGCGATACACATATAGACGACAGACGGCGCTCCACTAAATGAAATTTTATTTGTTGTCATATTGCTGTAATTTGAAAAATCATCATAAAACAGTGGATTCTGGAGCACAGTTTCATATATTCTCTATATGTGAATAATTCTGGAA